>JAVTVY010029134.1:0-121156 GCA_036873755.1 Hanleya hanleyi
AGGAATGCCTGCAAAGAGCAGTTAATCCTAGACACGCAGTTTGTCTTAAGGACATTGATTTCTCTGGGATACATCCCACACGAAGAGAAGTCAGAACTGACTCCGTCGCAAAGGCGCAAATTTCTGGGGGGGAATACGATACGCTTTTAGCTCTCGCCAAACCCCCAGAAGATCATTGGCAAAAGATAACAACGAAGATACCTCAAATCCTCAAGTTATCTCAAGCCAGGGCTTTACACTTTGCTGCGATAATCGGCCTCCTGATGTCAACACAGGACGTAACACCAAGAGGGCGGTTGCAGCTTCGTCCCTTAATGATTTACTTCAATCATCAATGGGTCGAAAGGCAGTTGAACCCGTGGATACCTGTCACGCCTCTTGTCAAACAATGCCTCCAATGGTGGCTGGATCCACTCAATGTTATGCCGGGTGTGTCCCTACTTCCGTTTCGTCCGTCACATCACCTGTTCACGGACGCATCTATGGAAGGATGGGAGCCCACCTCGAGTCCAGGTCGATATCCGGGTTATGGACAATCGAGGAACGCTCGTACCATATCAACGTGTTGGAGTTTATGGCAGTGACACATGCCATCCGCACGTGGGTGAGCGTATTGACCGACAAGAACCTGCTAGTTGCGACGGACAACACATCAGTCGTGTCCTACATCAACAAGCAGGGGGGACGAGATCTCCGCAATTACAAAGCCAAGCGGAAATCTTTTTCGGTCTGTGTTGGGACAACAACATATCAGTGTTGGCCAGGCACATCCCGGGAATTCTGAATGTCTTAGCGGATTCGCTTTCACGACGGAATCAGATAATTCCCACAGAGTGGCAACTTCACCCAGCCATACTAAAACAAATAGCTCATGTCTGGGAGATGCCACACATAGATCTGTTCGCCACTCGGCGCAACAATCTATTGCCCCTGTTCATGTTGCCGGTTCCGGATCCGTCGGCATATGCAGTGGACGCCCTATCGCAGGACTGGTCAAGGATTGTAGCATATGCGTTCCCTTCTCCAGCTATCCTAGCGAAGGTACTCCGGAAGATCCACGAACAAACTTGTGTCGTTTATCTCATTGTTCCTTGGTGGCCAGCAAGGCCATGGTTCCCGGACTTACTGGATCTTCTGGTAGATGTACCAAGACAACTTCCGGTGTGGCACAATCTACTGCGCCAGCCCGGAACGTCGATATTCCACAGCCAGCCAGGACTGTTCCACTACCACGTGTGCAAGTGCTCAAGAGATACTTTGCTCAGGCGGGATTTTCAACGGAAGTTGGGCGCTGAATGGCACAATCGATTCGACCGTCCTCTTCCGCTGTATACCAATCAAAGTGGGCAATCTTCGATCTTTGGTGTGGAGAGAGGGATATCAATCCATCCATCCAGAGCCACTATCCCTGAAGTAGCAGAGTTCTTATTGCACCTGTTCCGGGATAAGGGCCTGGTACCCGCTACGGTCGAAGGGTATAGGGCAGCCATTGCTCAGCCTATTCTTCTGGGTACTGGGATTAATCCCTCGACTGATCCAAATTTATCTGCACTAATCAAGTCATACAAGATATCTGGTCAGTCGGTTGTTCCGAGATTGCCAAAGTGGGACTTAGCCTTAGTACTTCGGCAATTAGGGAAGCCACCATTCGAGCCAATAGAGGCTATTGATCTCAAAATGTTATCATACAAAACTTTGTTTTTGTTGGCTCTTGCCTCGGCAGCTCGTGTGTCAGAACTGCATGCGCTCGATAGAAGGAACGTCAGACACTCTAGGGACTGGAGTAATGTAGTTCTCACAACAGTTCCTGAGTTTGTGGCTAAGAATCAAGCCCTCTACGATTCTATATCTCGAGAGTTCACAATTCCAGCCTTATCTGATTTCCTTTCGTCCGGTCTTGAATCAGACATGTTGATGTGTCCGGTTCGTGCACTTGCATGTTACCTGAATCGTACAGAGGAGATCAGAGCGGGTAGGAGGCGTTTGTTTATCCCTTTTGATCCCAAAGCCAAACAAGAAATAAGCAAAAATACTATCTCAAGTTGGCTCAAAAATACGATTCGGCTAGCGTACTCCACGGCTACGGATAGACAAGCCGCGCTTGTAAACGTTTCAGGTCACGAGATTAGGGCACTAGCGGCATCATGGCCTCTATGGACTAATAGATCAGTGACTGACATTATGAGGCCGTGCTACTGGAGGTCAAACACGACATTTGCCTCCTTCTACCTCCGGGACATGACATTAGCATGTGACGACCTCTATTCCATCGGCCCACTTGTGACTGCACAGCGGGTGTCTGTGGGACCGAGGCCAGCAAGATAGCAAGATAAAGACCGGGCGGACAGTTTTTACCCTGCTTGCTGGTGAGTGCATTTTCCTCTCGTTCCCTTTCGGAAAAAGGGGGGGGGGGCGTATATGCGACTCGACCTTGAAGTCAGAATAGCGACAGCGGTTCCCTGTGTACCATAGGCATATAGGTTATGGCTGTTGTATGATCTCATGGATCCTCTTTGAGGTAGAAGATCGATGATTTCTACTCTGTACCAGTCATCTTGTTCACGGCATTTATCACTTACCACGGATTGTATCAGTTTGCCCGCCAACCTTTCTGTGGCATTCTATGCAAACAGTGGAAGTGAGGTAAGTTTCAGCGCAAATAACAAAAAAAATTCACAGGTAAATTTTCTGTTATTAAGCTAAAACTTACCTCACTTCCAGTGATGCCCACCCACCTCCCCTCTGTGATACATCCTAACCATGTATCACAGTGGAAACAAGAAGGAGGAATTATGGGTAAGTGAGCAGTCAGGTGACTAGCAGGGGAGAGAACTGTGTTATTCAAAATTCTTACTAGATGATTTCATGTGAAACAAGAAATGCAAAGAGTGAAAGTGAGGTAAGTTTTAGCTTAATAACAGAAAATTTACCTGTGAAATTATTTTTTTTCTGGTACCCCACATAGTCGCCATTTTCAATTTAGTCATGATCGACTGATAGGGGGATTATGCAAATAGGTTGAAACTGACCCCAACATGATAAACTACAAAGTCACGGAGTGTTAGCTCTGAAGTTTTGTCGTCCTAGAGATAGGAGCAAAAAAACAACAGTGGGACGGAAATTGTTCCCCCCCCCCGCTCCCCCCCCCTACCCCCCTTCATGGTGAGGTTGGAATTAACCCAACCTGCATTCACAGACCCTCTACTAGCTATTTATTCAGGTGTCAGTTTAGAAAAGTGTCACTGTAATATTGGTTCATATTTCAGGGTATTAGAGATGATGCAGCTACAGGAGATCACCTCTGATGACGGGACACAAGACGATGTCAAAGCCATTCCACAGTTGCAGGTACCACACAGGGGTGTCAGAAGCTTTCTGAAAGTGTGAGGTGGTGGGGTGGGGCGGGTGGAAGAAGAGAGACCTCAGGATCATAGACTAACCGAGGAACGTGGGCCTTACTAATGGGGCCTAGGGCAGATTTTGAAATTATGTTTCATTAAATGGACTATGGCACAGTTGAGAGGCATGATTTAGCGAATCAGTCCCTCCGCCCGTGCAGTTATTTTTTTAAAAAAAATTTAATATATAAATTGCTCAAACTTATACAATCAAATAGGCTACATATTATTCTGTTATTCTGCAAGAAATTTGGTCTTGTGACATAAATAGGAGGTTTATTACCAGCCAGCAAAATTTGCTGATCAGCCTATTTTGTCTTCTCTTAGCATTTTATGCGAGGCATTTCGCATCATAGCAAAATTATGATTGTGTTACCAAAATCAGGTCTGTATTAGGATGATATATTTAACGTTATTTCGAAGTATTGTTGTCGTTAACCTAATTAAATTTTTTATTTGGTTGAAAAACCCTCATGTGAAGTGCTAGAATTGACAAATTACATGTTGTAGGCTGTTCGCATATTTTATCTGCTTAGTGTCAAACTCCAATGTATGCCAAGGAACCAAGTTTTTGCATAATAGTTTTGAGTGATTTCTGCATTAAGAAAATATTCAACAAACAAGTGTACCTCCGAAGGGATGGATTTGTATAATGATGCAAGAGGTGGTATATAGTTCATGTAAGTGGAGATACCGCTTTTCAACGTGACTTCACATGTTAGCATTTGAAACAATGGCCGACCACTTCCCCATTTGCTACTATTTAAGATCCCGTAAATTCACGTCATTTCGTCTTACATGAACTATATGCTCAAGAGGTCCTCTACTTCATTGTAGGGAAGATACTCACTTTTTCCTTCAATATAGGGGGAACATTCTACTTCCGGCGCTCTAGGGCTCTACTTCCTTGATAATTTCAGGATAGGTGGTCCAAACATTGGCTATCTTTTCATAAGAACCCACTTCAATGCTCATATAAAATGTCTTTGGAAATAGAAAAGTAAAAAAAATGTAAATTTCACCACATCATATATCAAATATGTACATGTATGATATATTTGGATCCAAATCAGCTGTGTTATGTTACGTTTTATATTTCAGCTCAGTCGATGAATATCTAGGATTTCGATGCTTGAAGATTAGAAAAGCTGTTGTATTATTAGGTTTTTGTATTGTGGCTGACAATCAAGGGATCTCGAGGAAAGCTGTCATACATGATGTTGTTGTTGTTGTTACTTGCAGACAAACTACGATGTAGAGCTGCAGACGTTACAGGAGATGATTCAGCAGAAGGTAGTCACACTGCTGAGTGACCCTGATAACATCGTCAAACAGACTCTACTGGAGAGTGGAATCACTCGCCTCTGTGTCTTCTTCGGTCGACAGAAAGGTTAGATATATATATTATCCTGATTGGCTGCGTATACTGTGTGTTACACACAAATTATATAACACTCGGATGCCATATAATCAGTTTTTGTATTTCATGTAGGTTGCTGGGAATAGGCCTTGTTTTACTTACTTGTTTTTTACAGCTCAGATAAATTAGCTCCAAGGTGTTAGCATTACCAGTATTGTAATTCCGAGGACAGATAAACATTTACAGATTTGACCTGGAAAAAACCTGATAGAATGCTGGAAGAAAACAAACTCCCATGGTTTATGTCAGTAAGAGTCACTTGTTGAGAAAAGTCTTCCACTTTCTGAGTGAGTGAGTGAATTAGGTTTCAACGTCGCTTGTGCAACTCTCCATGTACAGCCATCATGGAGAGGAAATTAATCTTCACTAATAATTTGTTGTTATTTCAGCTAACGATGTTCTCCTCTCTCACATGATTACATTCCTTAATGATAAGGTGAGTTCTACAATTGTACGGGCTATGTGAATAGCTCCAGGGAGAATTAATGTGAATTGAGGTTGATTCAGGTTGATTTTGAGCCCGTAATAACGGGTTTGAGCACCCAAACGAAAATGAAAAAAGTTTCTTTTAGCAAATTTCCTCTCTGAACACTCTGAAACCATTAGTAATGCAAGTAATGTTGCTAAATATCAAGTTGTCCGGATGTATTTAGACCATTTGATACTCCCAGAGCTTCCTTGGGCTTTGACAGTCCCACACAGCGACCTATTTTACCAAAATTGCCACACTCTGCACCACGTATGGGTGCTCAAACTAAAAGTCTAGATCAGGCCCTGTGACTGGAAGAGATGTCCATATTTTTGAGACCAAACATGCAAAAAATAGTGTTGTGTTATTTATAGCTGTTCCCACAACCTCTCATTTCATAAGCAACAAACCAAGTTCTTTAGTAAATCCACAAACTTTAATTTGCTCTAATTATATTGGTCGACATTGAGATGTATTATCTCCTAGCTGGATTTATTTGTGATTGAAAATTGACAGATTGAATAACTGGTGTACTATTGAAAATGTAAAAATTTCAGGAAAATACTTTTTTGGTATTTATAGTGTCCGTTAATTGGTGTGGGGGTTTTTTCTGTTAATGAGTGCATATTAACATAGTGAAACATACAAAACTGATATCAATATGATGTAGGTATTTCCCCCAAGTAAATATGTAATATCTTTTTTTTTCCTCATGCTCAGTTGGACTGGCATTTGCGAGGTTCATTTTTCGACAACATCATCGGCGTGGCAGCGTATGTGGGCTGGCAGAGTTCCACCATTATGAAACCCTTACTACAGCAGGTATGGATTCAGCTCTAGGTTTATGATTTTTGAGACTGATCAAATTTATTGGAACGACTGATTGAATGTTTTGTGTACAAAAATTGGGATGATTGAATTTTAAAGTTTCTACCGAATACCCCTGCACACTTTGCATGAAAACATACAGCGAAGCGGTGTGAAGAATAAGTTGATATTTTTTTTCTACACAATACACAAAAAGATCATCAAACTGGATTTTTTCAACACAATAAACAGATGTGGTGTATAATCATGTACGATCACGTTGTATAATATCGACTAGTTGATTGTGTCGTACGTTCTATAGTGAAGTACGTTGTGCAACAATTGGGTATAACAACATTATCATGACGTTGACAATAGCATTACATTTTAGCTTTGTGATGTTTTTGACGTTACAATGGAAATGTCACCTAGAACATTTGCTACGATTGCTCACTATGGGCGATCATTATCAGGTTCCTATGTCATGAGTCAGCAGGTCACAACCTTCGCCGTTTCCAAACAGGCATGCTAATGAAGGGTTTCAAGTTTGATTTTCTTAAACTTTGACCATTTCCAAAAACAGTAAACTGCTATTAAATGTCAAATATCATCTCATATAACTATTTAGCATAAACAAATTATGGGATGTGGGGACCATTTGGTAGAACATTTAGTATGCTCAGCATTAAGTTCTCTTATAGTTAAGTCTTTCTAATGACATTTAGTCACCCCCAATGTGGACACCAGCACTCTAAATGTGATGAACACTCTAAAATGTATAGCAATGACAGATAAACTTCTCACAACATACACCAGTTACTTGCTGATGGGCGGTGATTCTCTGTGGGTATTCCGGCTTCCTCCACCATTGAAACTGGCTGCCACCATATGAGTGAATAACCTTAAGTGTGACATCGAACCAAACTCCCCACCCTAAGCTCACAACATACTGTTCTTATGATGTCAGTTATTGCAACATTCATTTCCTTGCACAATTTATTTGATCAGCCAACATGTACTTCCTGTGACTGAATTATTGGAGTGTTGGAAGTTCATTGAAACTGATGTGAATGACAGCTACGTGTACTTGCCCAGCTACGGTAGTCCCTCTAATAATTCAATCACAGGAAGTGAAATTTCCTACCATAAAATCTGGGGTGATCAATGTTTTTATTAGAACAAGAAGTTGACAAAATGGTACAAAATTATGTGGATAATCTATTATTTCTTTGTTATTTCAATGATTTTAGAGATTGGTCAATTTTGTTAGAACGGCCGATTGAATTTTGTCCCAAAAATTGAGGGTGATTGAATTTTGATAGGGTTATTGAATTGTGAGAAGGATTACCATATATGGTCATCCTGTCAATCATCTGCTCATTCTGGCTGGGTTGCTTGAGTGAATACACCAGTTACGCTTTTAGTACATCACATATTCATAACTTATGGTTTATTTTATGCAGGGATTGAATGATCCTGAGGAGTTTGTGGTGAATAAGGCCCTGGGGACATTAACCTCTCTCACAGAGCTTAGTCTCCTACAGAAACCTCTCCTCTATGACTTCGTCAAGGAGGTCGTCCCGTTATTGGCACACCCCGTAAGTACATATTATATTTTCTTTATTAATCTGAAATAAACCATGTTACAAATTGCAATGCATCATGGGAGTATTTCCCAAGACAGACGGGTAGTTCGCCATGTGAGAAACTTCGAACCAAGAACACTGTGTGCAATATAGCTTGTCAAGTAGCTTTTTCAGGTTCAAACGAGGTTCCCAACATGTAGTCACCTATTGTGTTTTTATTACATGACAAATAGGTCAGACAAACTTGAAAATAAGCACTTGGCATTTTCATCAATGCCCTCCATGTTTTTTAGTAAAACTCTCATGATAAAGGAACATACATATTTTGTTTGATGAGGGTAGGTGGGAGGGTTCTATTGAGATTGTCTTCTGCGTTATTCAGGCTAAGAGATTAATTTGATTATTTGAATGTTTCCAGGCCTTGACTCATAAATTTCCTATAATTCCCATATTTTTTAGACTTTCCTATATCTTCCTATATGTAAGGCTGGGCCAAAACCAATATTTCCTGTATTCTGACTTTTTCTCATGAAAACTTTCACCAATGCTCTGAAATGAGTCATACTGGCATTAGAAAATACACTTCAGAAATTCAAATTCCCTTTGCTCGGCAAAACGTTTAAATCTCTCTTTTTCAACCAACTAGCAAAAGGGGTCTCCTCAATCACCACCACCATGACCACATTCAGTGAAAATGATTTGATTAAACACCAGAAAACTACCAAGTTTGGAACCTACATTGTAGTAGTGACCTGTCTTACACTTCTTCATTTCCTGTATTTTAATAGAAAATTCCTGTATTTCTCCTATATTTTGGCCAATACACAAATGTATTCTCCTATATTTTCCTCTATATTTTCACTGTGAGCCACTTGGAGGCCTGAATACTCAACTCTGTTGAGTAGTTGAGTATAGAAATCTTGACCAATCATACAGCACAGTTGATGCACCTATAACTGGAGCTTTATAGTTGTAAGAAAGAAAATTGGGACTGTATCAGTTGACATTGTTTTACTCGGGTATCAGTCTAGAGAGGTTCTAATCTCTGTATGCTCTGTTTTTAGGGTGTCTGGATCTGCCAGGGTGCAGTGGGTTTCATATCAGCCGTAGCCAGAACATTAAACATAGCGGATGTTCACTGTCGACTTCTGCCTCAGTTACAGCCCTTCCTCAAACACACGGTACTTCAAGTGGACAAGGAGGTTTGTAGTATTGTTATGAACGACCAGGCTATATGCTGATACAAGTTGGAATTAATATACTGGTAGATTGTAATCATTCCATTCCTCCTATGCTCTTTAGTATATGAACGAGTATTCTTCGCAGTGAGGATATAAATGTATTCAACTGATTGGACAGATAATTCTCCTTCCTTTTGGAATGCTGCTTCTGTGCCGAAGAGTTCATTTGACACTGATTGGGAGATATTGCAGAATGTCATTTGAGAATTATCTTTCTTCAATTCTTCTGTGTATAACCCAATCAGCATTGAGAGAGAGACATTCTGCCTCCAATCTGTAAACTGTTACCCATGATATGTGGTATATGTGTAGCAAGTTTCATGCTTTTATCACAATTCACATACACGTATGTGCAGTTGGTTTAGGAAGACAAGTTGTTATAAGGCAAAAACAAAATCAGTTTGAGTAAATACTTCATCAATCAACCAATTGCATATGTGAAAAAAGTTTACGAAATGTCACAGATAATCCCGTTAAAGCACCCACAACCCTTAAAATTGGTTGTTTATATGTTAATAAAAGACGGGGAGAAATCTTTATTTTTAATCATAATTTGACCTGAAATGAAAAAGGTGCCGAAATGTCCTAACCTTCACTTTGCGCTGAAATGTAATGTGCCAAAATGTCTTTTGCCGAAATGTCACTTATGGAAATGTCGTATGCTAAAATATCCTGACACCGGCCAGGATTCCACTCCACTCACTCACCCTCAGGAACAGTACTGTGATGTGACAACTGCTATGGTGTAGAATTTGTGATGTGAACTTTAGAATCCCATCAAGATGGTGATGTAAATTATCAGGTTTTTGCTGGCATTCCACTTTCCTTTACATCAAGGTGGCCGACTCGGTATCTTGTGTATGTTCTGTACTGCAGGTGGTACTATTGAATGGTCTGCAAGAGCCCATCCCAAGGCCGATATTTGACTACGTTCTGCGATCGGCAAACATCGACCGTCTGTTTGGGATTCTCAGTGACAGGAGTCGTATGAGGCAGATCAGTCGCCATGGACACCGGCCTGTGTATGAGGAGGTGGATGAGGGCTCGGCTTTGGTATGTATGAGCATTATCTCCCCTTACAAGATCAGCAATGCATGAATTATCCCCCTTGTAGGCCTCTCGGTGCCTGAACTGTCCATCCTCGAAGACCAGCAAAGAATGGATCATCTCCCCTAACAAGAGCATCGATATTGATGGAATTTTCTTCTTCCTGCAATGTTCCTTTTCTAGATAAATTTTTCCCCTTCATCATCAAAAGATACTGTAATGGAAGCAGCTAATTCTAGAATTTTCATTGCAACTCGGTACATTGTGAATTTTTCTTATGTTCTTTGATCGTCAAAAATATTCTCTAATGACATGGAAAATAAGGATGGGAAGGTGGATAAAATAATCTCAAGACTGAAATTTGCTTTATAAATTTGATATAGTGCATGCCTTTTCTGTTCTAAGCATGAAATACACAAAAACTGCTCCATCATGGTTCAAATATTGTATATTGATATTAGACTCGAAAAAATTTTAGATGTGGAAGCAAAAATGGCAGGATGGTTGGCTTCATGCTTTAGAGCCTGTTCACATCGGACACGGTGAAGCGGCGCGGGCGACTCGAAAAAAAAAATCGCCTGCGAAGTGGATTAATGGTTGGTGAGTTTAGCTTTCACACTGCACACGAGGCGGCAAAGCGACGAAGTTGCGAAGGCCTCACCTCAGCCACTGCAGCAATTTCAATACTGACAGCCACAGTGTCTTTTTCTTCATCTGTTGATGAGAAGAAGCAGAAGAAGTGTTTTCTGACCTCATCTGTTTTGTTTGGCCTTTATGATGATGTAGTTTGCCGTCTGTATCTTGTGTGATACCCCCAAAGCGGAGGAGTGGCAAAATTCGCCAAGCTAATTCACCCACGCTACTTACTGCATCCGATGTGAAAAGGCCCTGATGGTAAGTATTCAATGTGTAAATTTTCCAAATTAGGAAGATCTATTGGTGCTGTCTCTAGCTGCCTGCTTCAATATTGTGATTGTGTTACTGTTTGCAGATATTTAGGAAGCTGGCCTCACAAGGAATGACTGAGTCACACGAGGAGAAACTCCTGGTATGTTCATATTGATAAACATGATTCCTTGTATATAAAGTGTTCATATAGGTATCAAAAAATTATAATTTCCCCAATTTTCTCAAAATGCCTCCTATATTATTTTTATTTTTTTATTTTTTTGTACAATGTAATTTACTCAGAATTTATTTGCAGGCATTAAAAGATTTCATGTTGAAGATTTACAGATCCAGAGCAGGGTAAGAGTTCCATTTGAACATTATACAATTCTATTTATAACATTATACAATTCCAATTATGACATTATTTAATTCTCTTTAATTCCATTTATAGCATTATTCAATTCTATTTATAAAACTATACAATACTATTTATAAATTATTATACAATACTATTTATAATATTATACAATTCCATTTATAACATTATACAATTCTATTTATAAAATTATACAATGCTATTTATAACATTATACAATTCATATTTATAACATTATATAATTCTATTTATAACATTATACAATTCTATTTATAAGATTATACAATTCTATTTATAACATTTGTATGCCAAGCTTGTTATATTTGAATGGGCCTTATGTATTAGTCCACTGCGCAGACATTAAACATAGGTCCTGAAGTGGGCAATGCCTTACAGTAAATCTTACCTGTCATATATTTTTGAGAGTATAAGTTCGAGACAGACACAAACAGTGTATCACATACTAAAATTATGTTAAAATTGATGGCAACCAAATGTGTGCCTGTTATTCATGCCTTGGTCCAGACTGCCTTTGTGCACACAAGTGCTGAAACAGTTGGCATTTTTTTGTAACCAAGTAACATTTTGTTACTGTTCAATGGTTTAATCGGGTAGGCATTTTTTGATGGAATAGTCATGACTTTCTAACCAGTTACCCATTTCAGCACCAGTACATGCAGTGTTAAAGATGTAATCAGCCTCAAAATGGATGGATTTTGTAACCTCTCCCCTGTGCGTTTTTTCAGCAGGGAAGATTACCAAAGCATCATATGTATTATATTTGACGATTGTGGGATCGTCATATACAACGAATGCAAGAATATCTTGTCAGAGAAATTTGTAACTCTGCCCGCTTCGACGGCTTTTCTGTCTCGCCATTGAGTGTGTGTTGTACGCGGAGAGGAAAATGACGTCACTGCGTGACGTATGAGTGACGTAGCGACGCTCACGAATTTGAATGCTGCACAGCTGCAGCCATGGGATAACGTCATGGCTCGTGCCCACGGTTCGGTGATGTCGCATAGCGTACGTTGGTAGAACGCACCATACGTGTATACGCTTGTTGACACGGCAGTGGAAAAATAAACGGCATGCCATGCTGTTTATTTTTAGAGATCAACTCCTTCTATTTTCTCGTGAATGGTGGAAACAAGTTCAGTTTTTTGTGGTCAAATGTGTTTCATTTTGTACCTGTTGTAACATATGTCACTTTCGCCGAGTTTGAGAGACATCAATTTCAGCCCAGATTTGAGGCTGATTACATCTTTAATTGTCTTTAAATTCTAGGTATTAGCATGTCAAGTTAAAAATTGCTGTATGTTTAGCTATTATTGAGAATGAGTGTTTATATAAATGTATGTATGTTATAGGTCATCAGAGAGTAAGGTAGAGAAGGATGACCAGAGAGACGGTGTGGTGGACCTGTACCAGCTGGCTGGACTCACCGTACGACGACACGCGGAACTCTTCAAACCCAAAGAAACCTCCGTCAGGAAGAAGAAGAAGATGGAGCCTGCTGATTCTGCTGTAGTTATCATGGTAAATGGTGTGCTTATAATCCTCATTATCAGTCCGCTGAATGTAGCACTGAAGGTTCTGAGTTAAAGATTATTGTAATTTCAGATTTGAATTGCTGAGTTGCACATTATTGAGAGAACAAAGAAGGTCCCATCTGTTCACGGACCAGTGACTTCAGCTGATGAGATACTGGGTTGTATAATTTCATTTTCCCCTATCTATTAACCCAGGAGACTATTTTGAACTGGTGATAACTGACAAAATTTTATACATACATACTATATTTTCACAGTATTCGAGAATACTGAAGCTTCTTTTGAATAAGGGGCCCACTGCAGGCCTTATTTTTTCAAAATCTGGCGTGAACGATTTACCGTTCGCGTGATTTTTAGCGTACGTAACCGATCGTTCGGTTACGCACCAACTTCGTTGCATAACCGATCGGTTACGTGAAAGGTTACGTAAATTTTTGAAACAATTTGGAGCCACGTGTGGAAAAATCAAACCAGACACGGCTTACTCCAACTAAAACGTATTATTTCATTAATTATTTCACGTGAGTTCGGTGTTTATTACTAAAAAATATGCTTAGTTATGTGAAGATCGTCTACAAATGTAAAACAGAGCGTCATTTATTCAGAAAAGTTTGTTGAAACGCGTAAAACGCACCTTGTTTACAAGCTTCTGCAACGAAATTTCGGAAGCCTCTCCCCACGTTAAAGATATCAAATTGAAGGGCAACAACTCTGCTTTCATTTCAACACAACCTTATTTCATGTCACGTAGTAAAAATGCGTCGATTTTATTGGGTGAAAATGGTCATGTGTTTCGAATCCTTCTCATTCAACCCCAATAAACCTGCGAAAATACTGATCACCTGACGTAACCCGACTTCCTGATTGGTCAAACTGCTCCAACTGCTCATTAACATAAAATATCGTTGAGTTACGAATTCGACGGAGTCAAAATGTCGTTTGGTTTCGCTGAGGGAAGCCACACGTCGCGTAAACAAAAGGATTTTTACCGATTCACTTGGAATGTTTAATAAATATTCAATATTCGTTATGCTACGAGTAACCAGGAATACATACCATGACATCTATAAGAATTCAGACGAGTTATTTAGTCGAGATGAAGCAAAACAGACCGTCTATCGCACAGTTGCCTGGCCTGTAGGATATTGGATGGTCGATGTCTACGTATAATTATTTCCAATAAATTATGAAAATTAATAAATATAAAAAACAAATTTAAATCGATTTTTTTTTTATATATTTTTTCTAAGTATATTTCTCTTTCATCTTTGGCTCAGTTAAAGTCATTCCCTATAATGTCAAGCCGAGTTACTACAGTTTTTACCCCTCGGGCAGATTCTGCCCGAGCGGTATTGTCGTTGCCTCCGTCGTCCGTCCGTCCGTCCATCATATCATTGTAAACACATTATCTCAAAAAGTCCTTCACTTACAACAATGAAACTTCATACAGTTGTTTAATACAGCCAGTACCAGAAGCCTATTGAAAGTCGGTGCCATTGGATGTGTTTTTCAGGAGTTATGCCCCTTTATACATGTCTGGCTGTTTTTATCCTTGTAAATACATTATCTCAAAAAGTCCTTCACTCACAACAATGAAACTTCATACAGTTGTTTAATGCAGCTAGTACCAGAAGCCTATTCAAAGTCGGTGTAATCGGATGTGTTTTTCAGGAGTTATGCCCCTTTATACATGTCTGTTGGTCCATATCCTTGTAAACACATTATCTCAAAAAGTCCTTCACTCACAACAATGAAATTTCATACAGTTGTTTAATACAGCCAGTACCAGAAGCCTATTGAAAGTCGGTGTAATCGGATGTGTTTTTCAGGAGTTCTGCCCCTTTATACATGTCTGTTGGTCCATATCCTTGTAAACACATTATCTCAAAAAGTCCTTCACTCACAAACAATGAAACTTAATACAGTTGTTTAATACAGCCAGTACCAGAAGCCTATTGAAAGTCGGTGCCATGGGATGTGTTTTTCAGGAGTTCACACAAACCTGTGTGGATTGCTGTGAATAGACAGTAATCGTTCGACTACATCTACTATAGGTAATCACTGCTCTATTGCTATATTGTTTTGTCTGTCTATGATCTATATCATACAGGTAAAATTATGCCCACCCCAAATATGTGAGTTGTTGGGGTCAGAAACATTATTTCCACAATTGCTCTGGGCCCGGCCCGAGGGGTCCCGATGGCGACAGCCACATGTTAATTATCTACCATACCCTGCCCTCTATGATATAGAATAAAAGAGAAGTTGGGAATAGAACCGCTCAACACGGTCATTTCAAAACAGTCTCAAAAAAGAACGAAAGCCTACCTTTCCAAATGCCATCCGTTTTTTACTTCCCAAGTGGACCTACCTTCGGAATATATGCGCTTTGAATATCTAAACCTCCCCTTGGGGAGAGAAATTCATTCTTCGCGCCAAAACACGGCTTTTCAAACTTTTAGCCAGCTCTCCGGCAAATAGCACTTCCGTCATAATTTTAACGACCGGGCTATACAATATTATCAGCGACGATTGGTCGAAATTATCCGCAAAAGTCATCTCCCGCCCACTGGATTATCTGCCCCTGACTTTTGGGGATAATTTCGACCAATCGTCGCTGATAATATTCAAAGCGCATATATTCCGAAGGTAGGTCCACTTGGGAAGTAAAAAACGGATGGCATTTGGAAAGGTAGGCTTTCGTTCTTTTTTGAGACTGTTTTGAAATGACCGTGTTGAGCGGTTCTATTCCCAACTTCTCTTTTATTCTATGTCATAGAGGGCAGGGTATGGTAGATAATTAAAAACTGTAGTGACTCGGCTTGACATTATAGGGAATGACTTTAATTGAGCCAAAGATGAAAGAGAAATGCACTTAGAAAGAGAAATGCACTTCGATTTAAATTTTTTTTTATATTTATTAATTTTCATAATTTATTGGAAATAATTATACGTAGACATCGACCATCCAATATCCTACAGGCCAGGCAACTGTGGTCTATCGGCATCAGTAGTATTCTGAACGTGATAAAATTCCAGTGCTTACGTGAGTTTTACGGTACATTATTTTTGCCAAAATGCGATTCCTAAATATTTCTAAAGCTGTAAAATGCCAAATATGTTCTGAATGTATGTTCAGGGTTTCAAAATGATTTATTGTGCATCAAATAACATCCATTATTTCAATGTATTGGTCAATTCCAACGACCAGACAGTCGCCACTTCTCGGCAAATAGTTTCAGTGCCGACCTATTTCCATCTGGGCATGCGTAATTGTCTGGCCAGTGAAAACGAAACCACTCCGACACAAACAATTTAACTAGGCCATAAGCAATTCATGATTTATCAAACAACCACGGCCATGTAAATTAGCCTGCCAGTCGACAAAAGGAGAAAGAGAAAGTGGATGGTATACGCGGAAATATCGCTGTCGCCACTTTTTATTTTATTTTCACTTTGTGCAGACAGACAATGCCGACTTGTGACTTGCTGGCAGATAAAATTCGCCCCACGTGAACGGTGACCGTTCGCGTAAAATATGATTTGCGTAACCTTCACGTAATCTGAACGAGCGTTCGCGTCAAAAAATAAGGCCTGCACTGGGCTGTGACATGCTCTTCTTTGTTCTCTCATTAATGCGCAACTGAGCCATTAGAAAAAGATGATTTGCTTTTCTTCGATTTTTGATTATGGTACCGGTATTAAGATGTACTCTAAGACTATGAGCAAGCATACAAGGAGCGTTAACATTAATATGTCCATACCTATCTACATGTATGTCCTAACCAGAACGATGAGTGGAAGAGCATGTTTGGGTCGAGCGGCACAGATCGAGGAATGTCTTCCTCACCAAAAGGACGTTTATCAAAGACGCCGGAACCTGGTGACAAGTTACCTCAGAGTGGCACGATGGGCATCATCAGTAGCAGTTCTATGAGTAGCGTCTCTTCGTTACATTCCAGCGGAGACTCCATCCTCAGGAAAATACCTTCACTACAGGATAAATCTGCCGCTCAAAGTATGTTCATCATATTCACCAAAAATAAGATCTCCTACTAAGTAGACAGGCCTTCAAGTGCCTCCTATATTTCCTATATCATTCATATTTTTTCCTATATTTTTACTCAAAACCTCCTACATGTATATATCATATATTCTGACTTTTTCTCATGAAAACTTTGCATTAGAAAATACATTTCAGAGAAAAAAGTTTGCCACTCTTCGCCCGGCAAAACATTTAAATCTCTCTTTGTTGAACCAAGCAGCAGAAGGGGTCTCCTCAATCACCCCCATGACCACCACTATGACCGCATTCAGTGGAAATAATTTGATTAAACCCCGGAATACCACCAAGTTTGGAACATATAATGTAGTAGTGACCTGTTTTACACTTAATTATTTCCTTTATTTTAATAAGATAATTTCTATATTTCTCCTATAATTTGGCAAATTTCCTCCTATATTTTCACTGTGAGCCACTTGAAGGCCTGAGTAGACTGAATATTAGCCTACAAAGTACATATCAAAGCTGGTGCTGACGTACACTGCCTGATAGCAGGCTTATATCTGGAATTTTAAAACAGGGAGTCTCAATTCCATATTTCTCAGGGTTTTTCTGAAAACTGGGAGTCTCATCCCTATCTCTACAACGTTAAATTTCAGGAATTTATGAACTCTCATTTAGAAATAGGGAGTCTCAGACACTGAAACTCATGGCTAACTAAAAGCCTGCCTGCTAGACTGCGCTCATCCACGAGGCTAGTATGTAATATAAATCATTCACTTTATTCAAATATACAGATATTTGTCCCTGAATTGTAAAGAAGATTTACACCCAATTCACACATGTAGATAGTATAATTGATTTGATCATATCTGGATTATATTTGCACCTGCTATCCATCCACTGCACAGAAAATAATAACACTCTGCCAAAATCGCGAATTGAGGTCAGGTTGTTCCCGAAAAAGGTACATGGCATGGAGGGAAGACTACTTTTTCAGACGCCAAACACCCATATACCTTTATCCTATCTCCCTAATGTTAAATGACTGTAAACCACGCATATACCAGAGAACTGAAAAATCTCCCCCTCTGTACTTCTTTCTAGAACAGCCCTATGAGGGTGATACACCACCTAATGAATCACAGGAATCGACTCCCGATTATCATAGATAAATGTGCCAGTTTTTGGGGATGTCAACCAATCAGCGCACTGCTATATGTCGGAATATGTTAGAATGCGCCTCGGAAAAGACTGATATTTGGCCGAGATTCACATTTTACCCAAACCTGTTTGTCTTCACAGCACGCTACGCACTATGCAAACTGGAATTGCGGAATTTGGTGCACAAGCGCCGTGAGCAGTACTCGGCTGACGTCTTATCCAAGGATTTATTGGAGGGGATTGCCTGGGACAGTCGACCTCCGCCTGCCAACTGGAGGCCTAAAGGCTTACTGGTGGCCCACATGCAGGAGCACAGGGGAGCAGTTAACAGGTGGGACAACACATTAATTGCCCAAAATGATTTAACATCGCTTTCAACTATATTTCCATCATATCACGACGTTTGGGTCCCATATTCCTTTTCACACCGGGGAACACCATGGGTCGGGTCCTCAAATCCTTTTCACACCCGAGAACCCCACGGATGCCCCAGTTAGTCGTCTCTTATTTATTAGAAAGGGGAGTCAATGAAATGATACAGAAATAGGACCTTTATATTTGTGGATTCTCCGTGATTTAACAGGTGATCATATTTGTTAAGGGGGGTTGGTTTTGTGTGCACTGGTTAACTCTCTAGTAATGAGGAGATTAATGTATACATTAAGATGTCAGTGCAGGTGATAAAACTTTTGCAGGGGTTAAAATACCAGCGAAGGCACAAAGCTATTAAAAAGCTATCCACTATTTTCAGGGTATCAAGCTAAATGCACATGTATATATATCAAAATGCAAATGTTGCACTAAAATATGGCATTCCCCTTATTGAATAATATAAGCTGTTGTGTATTTCAGATATCAGCTTGTCATTGTACTTCACTAGCTTTCGTCAGTACATACAATGTTGTTGTTGCATTCCAGGATTCAGGTCAGTAATGACCATAGCTATTTTGCCACCTGCTCCAATGATGGGACAGTGAAGGTGTGGGACTGTAGCAGGTTTGAGGGGAAGAGTGTGGCTAACCGGTCCAGGCAAACCTACAACAAACAGGGTGAGCACCTCTAGTCTGACTGACGGCAGACCGATATGTAGTAAAAGTGTAACCTTTGTAATCCGGTATTGATCGCTTCCGGAAATTAACGATTCCATGCCATCAATACAACACCACAGGTAATTGCAGTAGAAATGTCAAATATGTACTCGAGATCACTGTTACCTTGTCATTAGCAACATTGTTTATCTCAGACATGCAGAACTTCTAATATCGATGTCTAGTCCACATTACAGTACATAGCAGCATATTTGAACTGCTCTAAACTGGAATAAATCGCCTCACAACCTAATTTTATGGGACTCCAAAATCTCGGAGAAAGAGAGGTGACCAAATGTCCTAGACAGAGCACCTGCGTTTACTGCCCATGATTATGTCCCTCACGCTGTCAGTGTGTCACAGGTCAGATACCCTTGTAAGGATCTCGCATACAGCTCCGGTATACAGTACAGTCCAGAAAAGACTTTAAATTAAACGCGACGCGAGAAAATCCAGATTAGAAGTTAGTGAGACTATGGCAGGACCATCACGCACTTTCACCGTGCAACAAAAAGATACGTGATCTGCAAAATGTTTGGCGTGAGTGGCATTTCTGAACGCACGTCAAAAATTTTCGTTGTTTGTTTTGCAAAATTTTTGGCACGAGTGGCATTTCTGAAGGCACATAAAAAAAATTGTTGGCGAACCTGTGTCTTTTGTCATCACGTCAATGATTTCAGAAGTAGCACAAGTCCTACTGGAGAGAAAAGGGAATAATTTATTCACTTAATTGCTCTTATCTTGGCACATTTGAATTCCAACACTCCTCATCGACGATGGGAGGCAGTAGCCTACAAGGCTCTTTCAAGACGTTAGAGGGATCTATCGAGAATACGGGCCGCTATTGTACAAACTTGTGCTTGGGATAATCCAGCAATCTTCTGCGGTCGCATCCGATTTATATAGCAATGCGTTAACTTTTATTTTGTTAAAGATGTGTTAATTTAATCTCTCCACGTAACTGATTTATTTCTGACCCGCACCGTGTCACGAAAATTACGGGTGCATTTGCCGATTTGGCGGACGCATGTGTAATATTTTCAGTCAAGATTTTGCTTTGGTTTTGGCGCGACCCATACGCATTTCTCTGTTGGGGTTATGAATTTTACTCGCATTTACGTTTTTTGTTTTGTGTCGTTTAAAGACGAGTCCTCTCTGAGCTGTACCGTACATGTGCCTTTCTAATAAAGTACTATCCTAACTGTAATATCATACATGTAGTATCATTGATGCATTGTGTAACACCTTGTACAGTAGAATCTTATATTGCTATGTTTTCTTCAAAACTAAGTGGCAGTCTTATATTGAAAGGTGGACAAGTGAAGACGCTGACATTCTGTGAAGGTTCGCAAACCCTGGCTTCGGCCTCTGACGCTGGCTCTATACACGTCTTCAGGTGATTATCTTCCTTGTCACATGGAACTCTTTAATGCGGGGAGGACTTTTTCAGGAATCTGAATCAGCTTGTCTATTTTTTGTCCTCCAACCTAGAAACCAGACTACTTTCACATTTTGCAGTGATAAATATAGTGTAGCAGGAACTGAAAGTTTTCATTGCCAATTCAGTCACATTAAAGGGAGATGACCTCTCTTCTATCACAGTAAGGGGAGATAACTGTGGGACTTAACCATTTGTGAAAAGAGACAATGAGAAGTTTAATAGAGATGTATTTATTCTTTGTAACTCCAGGCTTTGTGGATAAATCTATGTCAGAAATTGTGATTATTCTCTCTTCTAACAGAATCGAGACTGGGGCAAACACGTACAAGTTAAATACAGTTGATACAATTGGTGTAGACGCTGAAGACACTGGGAATGTGGTCGACCTCACTTATTTTGATACAGGTACAACAAGTTTATTCTGCTGAAGATTTGTGTTGTTTGTACAGTAAATCGCCTGATAATTCAATCTCAGGAATTGAAATTGCCGACCTTAAATCAGAGGGAGGTCAAATTTATTAAAACAAGAAGTTGACAAAATGGTCCAAAATCTTGAAGATAATCCACTATTTCTTTGTTACTTAATTAAATGATTTCAGAGGGTCATCAAAGGACTACGTATGTTTAGATGGGTAAATGACCCCAGAACAGTTGCGGTAGAAGTGCCAAAAATAAAATATTGCATATACAAGAAATTGTTCAGTTGGCATGAAGTACAATATTATAATGTATACTGTTTCAAGGCACTGAATCTCATCATTCTCGAATAACAGGGCCAACACCTCACATTTTTTTCTATAAACATATGAAGATAAACGATAACCAGAACCAGCTTGATCTAGCATACTCGCTGTTTGAGTATGTATTCGTAGACCAAATTTGGCTCTGGCTATTGTTCATCTTCATGTGTTTACAGAGAACAATAGGTATTATTTTCATCTCAGAATCAACTATTTTGTACAGATGCACTACTAAATGGCCCTGTTACTCGAGAATCACGAGACTTAGTGCCTTGAAATTTTTCTGAGTATACAATATAATATTGTACTTCATGCCAATTCAACAATTTGTTGTAGTGGAAGTATTTTATTTTGGTACTTCTGTATTGCACCTGACCTGGGGCCATTTACCCATCTAAAGATACAAGGTCCTATATCAGAACAACTGATTGACTTTTGTCCACAAAATTAGGCGTGATTGAATTTTAAAGGTTATACCAAATGACTCTATACTACTTTGCATTAAAACATACCCAGTAGTGTTCCAAACAACAAATTAGTATTTTTTTCTTGAATAAGACAAGTGGGTTTTAGGACACGAATAGCACACATGTGGGAGAAAACGTATTAGAGCCATGACCTCTGGTGCATGACTTCACAACCTGATTACGATTGCGCCGTAAACATCATAGTCTATGACGTCGGGCGTTGTTACGAAAGATTCACCCAACTGTGGGAGTTCTAGCGTGATGTCGCTGACATTTTGACGTCACAACAGGCATTTGAGCGAAATCGTAATCAGGTTGTGACGTCACAGGTCAAGCGGTCACAGCTTTCGCCGTTTTGAAAGGGGTGTGAAATTGTTGCACTTTACTGCTGCTATTTCCAACCTTGGGCAGTTTGAAAACATACAAAAATGTAAAACAAGTCTATATAATCACCTCTACAACAATTTAGCACAAAAAAGTTGCAGATTTTGAGACCATTTTGTATAACCTTTAATGGTGTGGTTGAATTCTATGAGGATTTACCGTCAATGTTTATATTATTTTTTGCGTGACTTTAATAATGTAATTTGTCCAACTGTGATCTTGGGGTGGCAACCTGATTCAATAAAAGTGAGGTACCCACATGGTTTACTGAAGTGATGTGGAACAAATGGATGTATGACGGGTCACTGGGAATATGGTGAATCATACCCGAGCTCCTGGAGAGTCCTAAAATCTCAGAATTGAAAACAAGAATCCATGAAACAACCGGACTCGAAATGAGAGAGGGAAAATATAGAATTGTTGTTCTGTCCAGTTTGGTCATGTACAATACACGTAAATGTTGAAATTTCATTATCTGATTTTGAATTTCAGGCTCTTGCTGGTCATGGATTTCTGATTAAAATAATTTATCGACCATCTTCTTGATATATGTACCTGACTATCCTCATCACACCCAACCATCCTCACCACACCCGACCATTCTCATCACACCCGACCATTCTCATCACACCCGACCATCTTCACCACACCCGACCATACTCATCACACCTGACCATCCTCATCACACCCAACCATCATCACCACACCCGACCATCCTCATCACACCCGACCATCCTCACCACACCCAACCATACTCATCACACCTGACCATCCTTATCACACCCAACCATCATCACACCCATGCAGCCTCATCACACCCAACCATCCTCATCACACCCAACCATTCTCATCACACCCGACCATCCTCTTCACACCCAACCAGCCTCATCACACCCAACCATACTCATCACACATGACCATCATCATCACACCCAACCTTCCTCATCACACTTGACCATCCTCATCACACCCAACCTTCCTCATCACACCTGACCATACTCATCACACATGACCATTCTCATCACACCCGACCATCCTCTTCACACCCAACCAGCCTCATCACACCCAACCATACTCATCACACATGACCATCATCATCACACCCAACCTTCCTCATCACACCTGACCATCCTCATCACACATGACCATCCTCATCACACCCAACCATACTCATCACACATGACCATCCTCATCACACCTGAACATCCTCATCACACCCGAACATCCTCATCACACCCGACCATTCTCATCACACATGACCATCCTCATCACACCTGACCATCCTCATCACATCTGACCATCCTCATCACACCCAACCATACTCATCACACATGACCATCCTCATCACACCGAACCATCCTCATCAAACCCAACCATACTCATCACACATGACCATCATCATCACACCCAACCTTCCTCATCACACCTGACCATCCTCATCACACATGACCATCCTCATCACACCCAACCATACTCATCACACATGACCATCCTCATCACACCTGACCATCCTCATCACACATGACCATCCTCATCACACCCGAACATCCTCATCACACCCGACCATTCTCATCACACATGACCATCCTCATCACACCCGAACATCCTCATCACACCCGACCATCCTCATCACACATGACCATTCTCATCACACCTGACCATCCTCATCACACCCGAACATCCTCATCACACCCGACCATTCTCATCACACATGACCATCCTCATCACACCTGACCATCCTCATCACACCTGACCATCCTCATCACACATGACTATCCTCATCACACCCAACCATACTCATCACACATGACCATCCTCATCACACCGAACCATCCTCATCACACATGACCATCCTCATCACACGCAACCATACTCATCACACATGACCATCCTCATCACACCGAACCATCGTCATCAAACCCAACCATACTCATCACACCCGACATTCCTCATCACACCCATCCATCCTCATCACACCTGACCATCATCACACCTGAACATCCTCATCACACCTGAACATCCTCATCACACCTGACCATCCTCATCACACCTGACCATCCTATCACACCTGACCATCCTCATCACACCCAACCATCCTCATCACACCCAACCATCCTCATCACACCCGACCATCCTCATCACACCGAACCATCCTCATCACACCCGAACATCCTCATCACACCCGACCATCCTCATCACACATGACAATTCTCATCACACCTGACCATCCTCATCACACCCGAACATCCTCATCACACCCGAACATCCTCATCACACCCGACCATTCTCATCACACATGACCATCCTCATCACACCTGACCATCCTCATCACACCTGACCATCCTCATCACACCTGACCATCCTCATCACACATGACCATCCTCATCACACCCAACCATCCTCATCACACCCGACCATCCTCATCACACCGAACCATCGTCATCAAACCCAACCATCCTCATCACACCCGACCATCCTCATCACACCCATCCATCCTCATCACACCTGACCATCATCACACCTGAACATCCTCATCACACCTGAACATCCTCATCACACCTGACCATCCTCATCACACCCATCCATCCTCATCACACCTGAACATCCTCATCACACCTGACCATCCTCATCACACCTGACCATCCTCATCACACCTGACCATCCTCATCACACCTGACCATCCTCATCACACCTGAACATCCTCATCACACCTGACCATCCTCATCACACCTGAACATCCTCATCACACCTGACCATCCTCACCATTCTCATCACACATGCCTCATCACACCTGACCATCCTCATCACACCTGACCATCCTCATCACACCCAACCATACTCATCACACATGACCATCCTCATCACACCGAACCATCCTCATCACACATGACCATCCTCATCACACCCAACCATACTCATCACACATGACCATCCTCATCACACCGAACCATCCTCATCACACCGAACCATCGTCATCAAACCCAACCATCCTCATCACACCCGACCATCCTCATCACACCCAACCATCCTCATCACACCTGACCATCCTCATCACACCTGAACATCCTCATCACACCTGACCATCCTCATCACACCTGACCATCCTCATCACACCCATCCATCCTCATCACACCTGACCATCCTCATCACACCTGAACATCCTCATCACACCTGACCATCCTCATCACACCTGAACATCCTCATTACACCTGACCATCCTCATCACACCTGATCACACCTGAACATCCTCATCACACCTGAACATCCTCATCACACCTGAACATCCTCATCACACCCAAAAATCCTCAACCATTTTTCCCAAACAGTGTGTGACAAATCATCATCAGTTTGATGTTTCTGACAATTGCGACAAATAGTATTGAATTGTATGCATTCAGTTGACATTTTAAGTTTCTCCCCTCAGGTGCTCAGTCAGTGCTAACATGTGCCACAGTTCATGGTTACCTGTTGGGCTGGGATCTTAGAGCAAGAGAAGACCCTATATGGAAGCTCAAGAATGATCCCAAATGTGGTGAGGTGTTTCACTTGGTTTTGTGTTTACAAAGTGGCATAGTCAGTTTGGGGTCATTAGGGATGAGTGGTTTCCATTCAAGGCCACAATAATATACATGTAGTGTTTGCTTTAAATGGGTCCGAAATTAGCGTACATGTAGAAAACCTGAATTCGCCATAGTTACCTGAGAATCTGTTAAGGGTGAAATGCAAAGGTTTTTAGGTTCTTCTTCTATTTTTTAGCCCACCATCACCAGATGGTGGGCTGTTCAAATCACTTTTCGTCCGTGGTCCATCGTCCGTCCGTAAACAATTTCTTGTTATCGCGATTTCTCAGGAACTACTGCATGGATCTTTCTCAAATTTGGTACACAGGTTCCCCTTGGGGTCTAGTTGTGCAAGATACCTTTTCTGGTCCGATTCGAAAATCCAATATGGCCACAAGGCGGCCATCTTGGATTTCCCCATGAAACCTTGTTATCGCGATTTCTCAGGAACTGCTGCATGGATCTTTCTCAAATTTGGTACACAGGTTCCCTCTTAGGGCTAGTTGTGCAAGATACCTTTTCTGGTCCGATTCGGAAATCCAATATGGCCACAGTGCGGCCATCTTGGATTTCCCCATGAAACCTTGTTATCGCGATTTCTCAGGAACTACTGCATGGATCTTTCTCAAATTCGGTACACAGGTTCCCCTTGTGGTCTAGTTGTGCAAGATACCTTTTCTGGTTCGATTCGGAAATCCAATATGGCCACAAGGCGGCCATCTTGGATTTCCCCATGAAACCTTGCTATCGCGATTTCTCAGGAACTACTGCACGGATCTTTCTCAAATTTGATACACAGGTTCCCCTTGGGGTCTAGTTGTGCAAGATACCTTTCCTGGCCCGATTCGAAAATCCAATATGGCCACAAGGCGGCCATCTTGGATTTCCCCACGAAACCTTATCGCGATTTCTCAGGAACTACTGCATGGATCTTTCTCAAATTTGGTACACAGGTTCCCTTGGGGTCTAGTTGTGCAAGGTACCTTTTCTGGTTCGATTCGGAAATCCAATATGGCCACAAGGCGACCATCCTGGATTTCCCCATGAAACCTTGTTATCGCGATTTCTCAGGAACTACTACATGGACCACATGGGGCCTTGTTGTGCAAGATACCTTTTTTGGTCCGATTCGAAAATCAAAGTTACGCTTCAAATTAATACGGTATTCCCGAGTCGGCGGATCAAACGGTGGGATATATTCTATATATAGTGACTGTAGAGAATATCCATACCTTCACCTTCCATATCAAGAGGTTCAAATAATTCGGAATTAAAATGTATTAAATCAAATTTTAGATCAGTTTTCTTTAGTCCAGTGAACTGCCCCACTGTTTCGTCTGCCGACGGGTCGGCTACCGTACATGAAGTGACGTCACTCTTGTGACACAACGTTACAACTCGACAACTCTAGACTACTGTGTGTTTCGATCCAAGGGAGATAATCAGGATTCACACACTTTCGAAGTTTCAACATTACTGCGCGGATCCCTTCAGTATTAAGTATTGTACCATCTTACTATTTTCGAGTATCATTAAAAGAGATATCTCAAACTAGTCCAGTAAACAGAACAGGATTAGCATTCGTTCCTAATAATAAAGTTTTAAGTATGTTTCATAGCTCATGCCAAAGGGTCGAAGAGATTTGTCTTCGCTTCCAGTATCCAATGATGACACGTGCAAAAAAAAACTACAAAACGAAGATGAAGGATCCTCCGTACATTCACTTTCAGACTATCTTTGCTCTTTTCTCTTGTACTATAACAACTGACATAAGTACAGTTTCTAGAAATCTTGAAACTCCTTAAACTTAGAAAGATGATATCTTGGTGTTTTCCAGTGTCCCTTTTTCGATCTTTTTTGCTCAGATTCGAAATTCTGTAAACAAAATTACAAATCAATCGTTTGTTCTTAGTAACAATGAACAAAAAGATCCTCTTGTCATTAGCTTGCAATTATCGGACATTGGTGGGCGCCAAGATCCTTCAGGATCTCTCGTTATATATGTTGAATAATGATAGAAATATCAGTCGATCTACTTTTCCTGGTTTATTTTGAAGCATTTTGTCTGCTATAAGCTTTCTAAAGTTTGTATCCTAAGGCCAGCTGAATTCAGATTTATATACCATCATCGCTTATCTCTCCTTGATTGTAATGTTTTGTCAGACCAACCACTTGAAGACCAAATGTTACAGGTATTGATATCCATCCAGTCTGGTGCGACATCGCAAACTGTCGTCAAAGAAGGGCAGACAAAGCGATATGGATTTCATTTCTGAAATTGACGGAACTTGAGATACCAACTTGGAGGACTTTCTAAAGTACTAGGAGACAAAATACTTCAAATAAAACCAAACAAAGTAGATAGGCTTTCATCATTACCTAGCCCATGAAGAAAATAAAAGGGAAATCTGAAAACCTTTGCATTTCACCTTTAAAATGTATTCACTGAGGAGTATTTTGCTTGCTGAAGCCTCTAATATGCAAATTGCATAGGATAAGCCCAGAAGGTTGAATTGTTTTCAAACAACTCGTTCCAGAAAACCCTGGATATGCCCATAACATACAGATTCAATCCACAATAAATTGTCATTTCAATTTTAATTTCACCAAGATTACCTAGTGCTAACAATGCAGATTACTTCATTATATAGAAAACATATTTGAAAACTGGTGCAGTTGTCATGGTAATGCCGCTTTATCTACCATGCGTGGTGGAGCTTTAGTAGAGTTTTTCCACTTCATTGAATTAGACTCCTCAGTGAATTCTCTTGTTGAGCTACATTGAAACTTTAAACTCTCCAGTTACAAGCATGACTTCTGTGCAGTTTTTTGCGCATACCAATTACCTCCATTGTAATCGTACTTTTGTGACCGAATGAGAAACTCTCACAGGCAACATTTACATGTACGTTTCAGAGGCTCGTTATTTAAGCAGTTGATAAATTTTCTCTTGTGACATTATGACGTCGAATGGCAAACTCTTGTTGGCATGGCATTTGTTGACGTCATGACGTTGCATTGTTGGAACTTCTTGAAAAATGGCGGGGAAAAAGTGTGGAAGTAGATATTAAAAAAATTAGAAAATTGACATGACTTTTGAACATTTTGAAAACAATTATGTCTCAAGTATTGTTTTTGATATAGTATTCACATTCTCTCAATTTGCCACAGGTACACGTTATTCGAGCTCAAAATTAGAAAAAAAGTAAGCTATTCCCCAATTATTATATCAATTTCTGATATATGATAAACTTCCTTAGCTGTACAAAAAATATGAAAAAAAATTACATGACTTCACACCGAAACCAGGGACAGGAAGATTCATGCAAAAAGAGCAGGTTAATACTGTTGGGGTCAAAGTTAGCTTGTCTGTGTTTCATATGGACTGCGGCGCTCCTAAAAACCGGCTTCAGTTGAATAACGAGTGAAGTTGAGCGTAGTATGAGATCTGAACAGGGAATACTGAAGCACACCCATTCTCATATAGGTCTTATTTGTAATTTCAGGCCTGATCACGTCATTTGCGGTTCACCATACGCAGAGTTGGCTATGCGTAGGCACAAGCAGTGGTACGCACGTGTGCTGGGATATGAGATTTCAGTTACCTATCACCACGGTACCACATCCTGCAGGTCAGTCAAAGATTATCTCCCTTTACACCTCCTTGCATTATTCTTCTTTGTAGTGCTGAAATGGTTACGAGTGAAAGGGTACAAAGTTGCGGGTACTAGATTGCAAAATTACTATTTGAATGCCCGAAATTATGACAGTAACCCCTGCAGAGGTTAAAAACTGGACAAAACATAGCAAAGACCTGGAGGATAACTATATTCTTTGTCTGGTGGCTTCAGAAACAATTAAATAATAGAGACTTGATTGGAACTTACATCATTCACAGATTTTCAGTAGTCCAAGAATGTAATCTCAGCGAACTGCGTGTTTAAGTGTTACAGTTTTACATATTCTCGATCTGGGCCTAGTTTCCTGTTATGTGCAGTAGAGTTCTCTGCACTTCATTTGAAACCTTGGTCTTGAATGATATCCTTGATTGCATAGTGATCATTCATGCCACAATGTATAGAAAGATAGAAAGACCACGATTTAATAAATTTATTTTCGCTCACAATCATCAGGAATGAGACGGCGACACTTCCATGAATTATATGCCATGTGGATAAATTCCGCAACTTTCGGTGGTTAGCTAATTTTGCATGTCACCTCGCTGCATAAGTGCTGACTACAACAACAACAAACAACAAAACTGGTCAAGTTTTCTCTATCAAAATAGCAGATCCAGATTTCCCTAAAGATAGGGAGAAAATGTGAAAGGCATATTTTGTTGTGGGGGAGCGGCATTCAGCAGCAGAGAGAGAGAGAGAGAATTAAGGTTTAACGTTGCGTTCAGGCATTCAGCAGCAATGTCTAGGGTACTCCTATATTGTGACTGCCCATTTTACATTCCAAAGAGAATAGGAAATAATTAACTTAGATTGACTCACTACAGGTTCACCTGGAGTCGCATCTGAACTCCAAACAATTCTATCCTCAGCTTTTGAGGCATTGTTTGTGGAGTTCCTGGATGTGTTGGCCCACCTTCAGTCCTTCTTCATAATGCAGAGCCCATACTACCATGCAATTAATAATTTGGGCGGCCACATGTTGACCTTCGGTGCGCCATTAACTGTCAGGAAGGAGAGCTTGCACTCTCATTCAAACTCTTCCCTACCTTCTCAGGAGTTTCCCATCTGAAAGACTGTTGTGTCCGTGAGATAAATACATTTATTTCTTTTGTCTGGATGGCAGAACTGGTTAAATACGAGATTTATCTGAACCAGTTTACAGATACCATTTCTGCCCCATAATTTATAGCCTGACTCAGGTGTTTATGAAGCATAAAATTGATAAATTTGTAGTGGAGTTATCTCCCCTTTGACCATAGCTGGAGATACTTTCTTTGGCTTACCTCCCTTAGACCTTTAGGTTTTCAATGCTTGATTATTATTTTCATGTATTTTCTCTAATTACATTGAATTATCCCTATTTTGCATTGAATTTTCTCATTAGATATTGTTTCTCAGACTGTAATCCAGGTATTTTTTTTTTTGGCTTTGAAGAAAACAGTAACCAAAAGTTGTTTGAAAATACTTGAAACAATGCTTCAATGTATGGTATCATTGTTTCAAATATTTAGAAGAAAAATATTTTTTGCAATTCTGTGATTCTAAACTATTAACGATAGCCATGTATCTGTGGCTGCGTCTGTCCGTTCATCTGTATGTCCGTGAGACTGCTGTCAATCTGATTATTGTGTAACGTCACAGGTCATAAGAGCTCTAGTAGCTGCACAATATGCAGACAATATTTTCATCAATCTACTATTAGCAGTCTAGCTTGAAAACTGACCGCTTTTAAATATTTTGTACAGGTCACTGTAGAAAAACAGAAGTTTTCATCGAGTCCCCATATGAAATGCTCATCATCATTTGATAATGAGAGTTTGTGATACATCGGACAAGATTTTTCTTTTATTGTGTAATATTTACCACATACTGTACTTGAAATTACAGGGGGAATTGCTTTAATGTTTACACTCGCTCCATTCACGGTCTGGTCTGTTTGAAGATGACCTCAAAATAAATTAACCCGAACAGTGTGAATAAATTGTGACTGAACACACCGAAATGAATGGAAAAGAATGACCACAAATATCATGTCAATCTGGGAAGCCTGCCGCGTATATATCTCGGAATAATTTTATAGCACTTTGAGCCATAGCGATGTGGTGATGTGATTTTTTGCGTTCGTTTGCATCTTCGAAGAAACTAAATTGTCGTATTTCTAGTGTCAGTTTTGCAGCTCGAAAATAATACTTGTATTTGGTGGGGGGAAATATTTGCCAGGGTTTGAATTACTGTATTATATAGCTAGGTGCCACCCGGTATCACTTCTACAGAAAAGGATGCAGATATTTCCCGAACGAGCGTGATGAACAGAATTGGTATTCTCGTTTGATAAAGCTGATTTGTTAATCATAATAATAGTGTAATACTGGATCCTAGTTTAATATATCCTGAGAAGGTGATGTGATGTTAAAACAATGCAAAGCCGCAGAAAGCTCAATATAGTTATGAGGATGTCTGGCAATCTCGGTGTATGGTTAATGACCATGAGGTAAACGAAAATGTCAAAGTTTTTGACTTAGTTATCTATGTCCAGGTCTATAAAAAACTTTGCTGTCTATGGCCAACTGATTAATTATGAACCTGAAATCTTCTTTGACTCGATAAATTTTGAATTTAAACCGCAGGGTCAAGCAAACTTTCAATGTTCCTCATGGTACTGAAACAACCCCCCCTCCCACCCTCTATGTCCTAACTAAACCTTTCCCTACCCGATAAGCTCATATATTCTAGAACTTTATGCCATGCTGCTGCACTTCTGGAATGCATTCACTACTCCCAGGGTGTGTCCTCCCCTCTCCTTTCAAGGTACCTGCCATTTCATGGATGCTTACGTCATGCTGGTCTTTCAATACTCCCATGGGTGCCCCCTCCCTCCACCCCAAGTACTGAAGTATCCTCATATATTCTAGAGATTCGAGTGTGTATTTCCACCCCCAGTTTATTTTTTATTTTTTTGTGTTCCAATTTACATTTTCAAATTTCAATTCAAACTTTCAAATTGATAATTTCAAACTTATATTAAAATTTCAATTTCAAACTAATTTCATATTTCAATCTCACATTTCAATTCAAATTTTTAAATTTTATTTTACATTTTCAAATTTGAAATAAATTTTTTGAACTCTGAATTATGAGTTTCCAATATTGAATATTATTTGCAATTTCTGCATTAGAGTAAAGCTGTAAATCAGTGTGGTAGTGCTCTAACTGCAATGGCTGATCAAACCTTTTGACCATAAATTTGAGAGCGATCAAATATTTGATTTGATCATTTATCTCAATTTGGAGGGGTTGCGAATAAACTTGCCAATTCCAATGAAAACAAGTATTGAAGGAGAAGATCAAGAAAAATTGTATCAAGAAAATCCAAGATCAGTGATAACAATAATTAAAATAAGGCTATCACATGATTCTAGACATCTTGGCCCTTATACAAAATAATAATTAAACTGTTGCTGAATTTTTTTTAATTAGGTTCATTAGAAAAATTCTGGAATAAGTCCAAGTAATTAAAAATGGAAAAATTATATATGTACATGTACCCTTAATTGTCATCTAGTTGTGTGAAAACTATGATATAGAGAGTATATCGCCAAAAGTATTATGTAAATGTTGTATATTCAGCTCATGGAAAAATAATTTTAAATGGTAAATATTAACAACCAGTAAGTAATTAAACATTAACAATTATACATCCACATGGTTAACTCATGTTGTTATTGTTTTCAGTAATGAGACACTCAAATGCGCATTCATTACTTGGTAACATTATTATGTCTCCCCCAACTATGTTGGGGGGAGACATCTAGTGTTTGTGCTGTCTGTCTGTCTGGATGGATGGATGTCTGTCTGCCTGGATGGATGTCTGTCCGTCCCCTTGCCTTGTCTGCAAGATATCTTGAGAACTACTGGATGGAATTTCACCAAACTTGGATGGAAGCTTCATTGGGATAGCCCCCTCATTTGATTAGGTTTTGGTGTATGTGCGTGCATTCATCCGTGTCCGGTGTCCGTCCGTCCGTTCATCTACTTGTACATGTATGCACAGGCCTTGTCTGCAAGATATCTTGAGAACTACTGGACGGAATTTCACCCCACTTGGATGGAAGCTTTAGTGGGATAGCCCCCTCATTTGATTAGATTTTGGTGTGTGTGCGTGCATTCATCCATGTCCGGTGTCCGTCCGTCCGTCCGTCCATCTACTTGTACATGTACAGGGATTCATAGAAGTCCAAATTTTACGAACCGAAATCTGGAAAATTGAGGTTTTTTTTACTCAAATTGAGTTAAAATAAAATTTATCGGCATTTTTTATCCCTCAAATTGAGTATATAAATTTTTTATAAACCAGGGTATTTTTTCCCCCAGTGTTGAGTATATTATAATTTTTTTTACAAACCAGGGTAAATGTTACCTTCTATGAACCTTGTCTACTGTTACCAATTCAGGTATTTTTTAACCTTTTGTGTAACTAAAACCATTTTGTGTCGTTGATTGCGTTTACTCGTTTCCATCATTATGTTTTCAGGTATCCGGCAGGATACATGAACAAATTATGTTAGATTTATTCAAGTTGTTTACGAGTAATACTTCAGGTAATCAGGTAAAACTCTGTAATGCTGCCGGTACTGGTTTTCATTTATACATGTACATGTAGTTCTCATATACATGCAGTGAGGAGTGTCAAATATTTTTTCCCTCTCTGAAAGCTGTTATATCTCAATCAATCAACAATACATAAAAGAACTTTGAATTCCTTTTTCCAACTTCCACACAGGACTGTCTGAATTATTTCAGTATACAAATATGGCCCAACTTGTTAGGTGGTAATTATAAAAAAAATATATATTGATATCATAAAAACCCCATTTATCTATTAATTTAGATCTAAAATTAAATTTGAAGAAACCATTATCCAAAATTTAACATTAACAGAAAAATAATTTTAATTATGGAAACATTTAACAAAGCAGTGAATTAATAAATATAAAAATATTGTGATGACATAAGTGAAGTTCCAGTTATTGTGATATTATTCAATTACAAATGACCACCAGTATGAAAAATCACACTGGTTTATAAAACGATGATTGTATATATTTTATTTATATACACGATGATTGTATTGGGTTACACAGATAATAGGAGTCTTGAGGATGATATTATTTTGATAGAATATGGTTAACAAAAAAAAAAAGAAGGAAAAAACAACAACGAAACGCTTCAAAACGCTTGCTTGCTCTCTCGCTAGGAAGAGTTCACTCCCTTGTCATCCGCACGCTGTACGGTTGTGTCAATCTTCGTTACCAAACTGAAAATGATACAGTATTACTATTTTCTCAAGACAGACCACACAGATTATACGAAGAAATGCTTACGATTGACAATCTACGAAAACAACGTGTCTTTATTCAGTATTGTTTGTATCTCCCTGCGTTGGAAGGAACAAGAACGAAACGGTCGAACGAAAACGAAACCAAAAAAAAAAAATGGCGACTCGTCGATTGTTCAGTGAAATTACGGTTCATAAGTATTCGGGATTCTTCCACGGAATTATACGTCGATGTAACTAACATTACGTGTGATAAACTAGTCTCGGATGAATATATCCCGTTAACAGACTAAGTCGTCCGAGGTAAATTCAGAGCAGCTGACGGAGTTTGCACTTGACGTTGTTGTTGCTGCCGACAGATTCACATGTGCTTTCGCGACCATGGGATGATTTCCCGACAACCGGGTATTGTAATGTAATTTCGAATTTACGAAGCTTAAAAATTCAGTTTCCAAAGCTTGAAAATTCAGTTTCCAACACACAAATTGAGTATAAATATTTTGGTGAAAACTTTTGATTTTTTACTCAAAAAAATTGAGTTTTGATCTGAAAAATTGAGTTTTAAAACTCAATCTACGAACCGAAATTCGGTACGTAGAACTGACGTGTATGAATCCCTGATGTATATACAGGGCTTGTCTGCAAGATATCTGGAGAACTACTGGACAGAATTTCACCAAACTTGGATGGAAGCTTCATTGGGATAGCCCCCTCATTTGATTAGGTTTTGGTGTATGTGGGTGCATTCATCCGTGTCCCGTGTCCGTCCGTCCGTCCATCTACTTGTACATGTATATACAGGGCTTACCTGCAAGATATCTGGAGAACTACTAGATGGAATTTCACCAAACTTGGATGAAAGCTTCATTGGGATAGCCCCTCATTTGACTAGGTTTTGGTTTGTGTGCATGCGTTCATCCGTGTCCGGTGTCTGTCCGTCCGTCCATCTACTTGTACATGTATATACAGGCCTTGTTTGCAAGATATCTTGAGAACTACTGGACGGAATTTCACCACACTTGGATGGAAGCTTCAGTGGGATAGCCCCCCTCATTTGATTATGTTTTGGTGTGTGTGCATGCATTCGTTCATGTCCGGTGTCCGTCCGTCCGTCCATCTACTTGTACATGTATATACAGGGCTTGTCTGCAAGATATCTGGAGAACTACTGGACAGAATTTCACCAAACTTGGATGAAAGCTTCATTGGGATAGCCCCCTCATTTGATTAGGTTTTGGTGTATGTGCGTGCATTCATCCGTGTCCGGTGTCCGTCCGTCCGTCCATCTACTTGTACATGTATATACAGGCCTTGTCTGCAAGATATCTTGAGAACTACTGGACGGAATCTCACTCCACTTGGATGGAAGCTACAGTGGGATAGCCCCCTCATTGTCCCCCGCTACTTAGTAGGGGGGGATATTAGAAACACCGGTGTCCGTAATTCCGTAATTCCGTAAGATTTTCTTGTCCGGACAATAACTCGTGAACGATTTAACCGATCAACTTCAAACTTGGGGTGTGCCTTGACATTGGCGGGAGGACGGTTGGGATTGTTTTTCAGCAATGTGCGTAATCCAATATGGCCGACCGTCAGCCATTTTGGATTATAAGCAGTACGATCTTAGATTTTCTTGTCCGGACAATAACTCGTGAATGATTTAACCGATGAACTTCAAACTTGGTGTGTGCCTTGACATTGGTGAGAGGACGGTTGGGATTGTTTTTCAGCAATGTGCGTAATCAAATATGGCCGCTGTCAGCCATTTTGGATTATAAGCAGTTCGATCTTAGATTTTCTTGTCCGGACAATAACTCGTGGACGATTTAACCGATCAACTTCAAACTTGGGGTATGCCTTGACATTGGTGAGAGGACGGTTGGGATTGTTTTTCAGCAATGTGCGTAATCTAATATGGCCGCCATCAGCCATATTGGATTATAAGCAATTGGAACTTAGATTTTCTTGTCCGGACAATAACTCATGAGCGATTTAACCGATCAACTTCAAACTTTGTGTGTGCCTTGACATTGGTGAGAGGACGGTTGTGATTGTTTTTCAGCAATGTGCGTAATCTAATATGGCCGCCGTCAGCCATATTGGATTATAAGCAGTTGGATCTTGTCCGGACAACAACTCGAGAACGATTCAACCGATCTACTTCATATGTGGGGAGTGCCTTGACATTGTTGAGAGGAGGATTAGGATTGTTTTTCAAGGACGTGCTTGATCCAATATGGCCACCATCAGCCATACTGGATTTCATTGGATTTTAAGCAGTTTGATCTTGTCCGGACAAGAACTGGAGTACGATTCAACTGATCTACTTCAAACTTGGGGAGTGCCTTGACATCGCTGAGAGGACGGTTTGGATTTTTTTCAGCGATGTGCATAATCCAATATGGCCACCGTCAGCCATATTGGATTATAAGCAGTTGGATCTTAGATTTTCTTGTCCGGACAATAACTCGTGAACGATTTAATCGATCAACTTCAAATTTGGGGTGTGCCTTGACATTGGTGAGAGGACGGTTGGGATTGTTTTCCAGCAATGTGCGTAATCTAATATGGCCGCCGTCAGCCATATTGGATTGTAAGCAGTTGAATCTTGTCTGGACAATAACTCGAGAACGATTCAACCGATCTACTTCATACCTGGGGAGTGCCTTGACATTGTTGAGAGGAGGATTAGGATTGTTTTTCAAGGACGTGCTTAATCCAATATGGCCACCATCGGCCATACTGGATTTCATTGGATTTTAAGCAGTTTGATCTTGTCCGGACAATAGCTGGAGTACGATTCAACTGATCTACTTCAAACTTGGGGAGTCCCTTGACCTTAGTGAGAGAACAGTCATGTATTATGTTTTATGGATGTGCATAATCCAATATGGGTGCCATCTGCTGTCTCCATTTTCAAATGATACTCTTATCAATGATATGAGATATCATCGACCCCAAAAAATCGACCATAGAGGTCCATGGCCCCCGCAGCAGCAGCGCCAGTTATGGTGGATGTAATCCACCATAACTGGTGCTGCTAGCGGGGGACATGGACCTCTATGGTCGATTTTTTGATTAGGTTTTGGTGTGTGTGCGTGCATTCATCCATGTCCGGTGTCCGTCCGTCTACTTGTACATGTATATACAGGGCTTGTCTGCAAGATATCTGGAGAACTACTAGACAGAATTTCACCAAACTTGGATGGAAGCTTCATTGGGATAGCCCCTCATTTGACTAGGTTTTGGTGTGTGTGCATGCGTTCGTCCGGTGTCCGTCCGTCCGTCCATCTGCTTGTACATGTATATACAGGCTTTGTCTGCAAGATATCTTGAGAACTATTGGATGGAATTTCACCAAACTTGGATGGAAGCTTTATTGGGATAGCCCCCGCATTTGATCAGGTTTTAGTGTATGTGTGCATGCATTCATCCGTGTCCGGTGTCCGTCCAACCGTTCATCTACTTGTACATGTATATACAATGAAAATCGCTTCTTTGCAATTAATATTTTTAGATACGCAGCTTTGTTTAAGATACTTATTGTTACATTCATTTTATAGCACTTTCCCTTAAATTATGTGCCCATTTAAGGCAAGGTGGGAGGTTGGGGGGAGACGTATGTTTTTGCTCAAAAAACAACCAGCATAGGCTTCATGCCGGAGCGGCAACTCAAGGGTCAAAGCGGAACCTCTAGTTGAAATTGTTACTGAACTGCATTTAGCCAATAAAATACTTGTAGTCTATTTTTATCTTGTATACTACACTGTTCAAACGAAACCGGCTACAAATGGTAAAATTGTAGCTATAGTTATGTTTTATTGATTAATTAACGAACTCGTTAATACAAAGCTGGCAAGATCGTATCAAGCTGTTCAATAGCAATTGAAAATCACCGACTGATAAAGGCAGAAATAACAATCAGTAGTCATGGGACAGCATCGTTCTGTTTGTGGTGCCGCTTCAAACAAAGCTGTTACCATAACAACCTGCCGACGCTCCTTTTACTTTTTGATTGGCAGCCGTTAATAATTCACAGACGACAACGCCTTTCGCAAACAGACCAAATCATGCATACTACGATAGATCGTTAATGCAAGTGAAAAATTGCATGAACTAATATGTCCACCTGGAATAACTGCTACATTTATCACACCTTCACTTTGATGTTTGCTGCGATCTGTTTGTTGTTAGAGTTCTATACACATCAGTCACAGCTCAGCATTATCTGCCCTCTTCAAATTATAGCTCCTGGTGCAGATAACCGGTAATGGAATTACCTTTGTAGCACTGCTGTCAATATTTAACGAGCTCAAATACACGCATTTCAATCATTGACTGTGAATTAATCTAATAAAAAGGACAAATGCATATCTAATCTTTGTCTGTTGTTATATTGCGCGGGTTCATGGTCTCGTTTCACATAGCACATATACAGACTTACATTTCCAATCAATTCAATGGTAACTGGGTGCTGTACTGACTGGGCTGATCAGTGTCCAGGATAATAGGAACTGTGGGCACTCTTGTGTTCTGGCACATGCAGGCACGCCACCGTCGTCACATGATATGACTGAAAAAAATGTTAAAAACGACATTAAATCCTACTCACTCACTCACTCACTCATTCCAATGTTTTATTTCTAGTCTGCTCTTTTCTGAACTGCAACCTCCTACTTCACCATGTCGATCATGGTACGCTCTCAAATAATACAATCACAGGAAGTGAACTTTCAGAAAATTTATCAGAACAAGAAGTTGACAAAATGGCTCCAAATCATGCATATAATCCATTATTTCTTTGTTATTTCTTTGATTTTATAGAGTGTTCATATTTATTAGACAAGCCAATCAAATTATTGAATTTTGTCCCCAAAATTGGAGGTGATTGAATTTTGATAGAGGGATTGAATTATTAGGAAGATTACCATAGCTGGGATAATTGTGAAAGCTTTAGCTTTGAGCTATTGAACACTGGCCAGACTCATTTCCACAATTACACAAGTCAATAAAAAATGGTTTCTCTTTTCCAGGGATGATTGAATGATTTACATATTTTGTACCTGTCTTGGGGTTGAAATTAACACCTGTCCGCCTGTCTCTGACAGGTACTTCTTGCATGAGACAGATAGAAAAATTAGTTACCGGTCTCAAGTCACTGGTAACCAAAATATTATGTTTTTCCCAGGTAATTCACTCCTTGCTCAAAAACTTTCAAAGCGAATGCAGAAAACTGCAAAGAGGTTACTTAATGCATTATTAATTAGACACAAATTAAACAAATCAGACCTCCATTTACTTGAAGATTTTTTTCATATTAACAATATCAAACACAAAAGCAACATTATTATTTTGTATCATTAGCATGTTGAGCCCGTTATAATGGGTTTGAGCGCCATGAATTTGGGCGCCCAAATAAAAAAAAATAAAAAAAATTCATAGCAAAGTCCCTCTCTGAACAAGCTGAAACCAATGCTAATGCAAGTACAACATATTAAGTTATCAGACTGCATTTAGACCATTTAATACTCCCACAGCTTCCAGGGACTTCGACAGTCCCACATCGCGGCCTATTTCACTATAATTTATCACACTCTGCGCCATGTATGGGTGCCCAAACTAAAAGTCTAGATCAGGCCCTGTCGGGCAACTACTGGGAGGAGACGGGTAGAAATTGCGCTTACCGGTCACCTGAGACAGGTAATTTGTTTTAAACATTTCAACCCCTGATGCCCTATTTTATGACGGGTTGGATTTCAATAAGATTGTAGTCTGATAACTATTTCATAACTGGATCATCATAACATGAAAATCAGGAAGTCATTACAATATCTTATCAGGAACTGTGACAAAAGTTACATGTCACCTCCCACTAACTTCCCTACCTCTTCCCCACGAGTGATTCTACTGTATTTCATTTTCATTCAATTGGATATTTTTGTTGTTGTTTGTTATGTTGGCATGACAACAGTAACTACAATAACATTCTGACTGGTTTGATTGAAGTTGATCAGTGAAAACATTACGTTGTATGTTGTTGGATTTTTCAAGGAAAAAATTGAATGCATTTCTAGTTGAAATAATTATCGTCATGGTATGCACAGGTGTTCAGGTCTTAGCTAACGAACATGAATTCATTCTATTTAATAAGTATTTCAGCTTACATGTATGTAGTTTTAAGGGTTTTCTTTAAGGCTTCGTTTTAAATTTAATTTCAAGAATGGTAGCTATAATATTTCTGTATTTTACATGTTGAATGGCTGTTGATTTTGAAATCTATAAATATGAATTGTGAAATTCCTGATGTGTCCATGACCAAACAGCTGACTGGTGTTACTATACCAACCAAAGAGTTGAAATCAATAAGCACATTTCAAATTTCACACATTTCAACAGAAGCAATGTGGAAATAAACGGTGAAACTTTAAACTTTTTTCTTTTTAAAGTGAATTTTCTGTTTTCAGGGACACAAATTGTCAGAATTCTAGCAATCATGCTACTTTTGCTATGTACATGTAGCCTCTTTTTTCCATGTGAAAGAAGTTTAATTGAGTAAATTCCAGATGATTCTGAAAGTTTAATGTCATTTTTATTGTCACCCCGATGCATGAAGGGCTTGGTTTAACCCTTTCTGTACCAGCTATTTGAGGCATTTCTAACTAGGAATATAATCGTGGTGTCATCCAGTAATTTAGACAACTTGCAACAGTTGGTCTGATTCGCGGAAAGCCCGAAATCTGAGCTTTCCAAAAATGTATAACATTGTGCTAAAAGTCCAGAAATCTATGTTCCCATGAATGAGAAATCTGCAACAATTCCTTGAATTATTTTCTACCGGTACTCAAGTACCGGTACGGTACAGAACGGGTTAAATAGTATTTTATTTCCATGAAAATATATAAATGGAAATGGGGATTGGGTAACAGGCAGAGCATGAAGGGCTTGAGGGGACTATACATGTAGTATTGAGGTCTGCCTGTCCATACATCCGATATCTTTTCCAGAGAATATCTTTTAAAAACTGGTCTGAATGGAATCCTTAGAAATTTGGTATGCGGATATACCTTGCCTAAAAATATCGCTTGGGATTGTTTTTCATTCTGATGCGCCTATACATGTAGGTGGCATTACCTATGAGCCAAGTAAAAAAATTGTACCTGGAGACTTTTGTTTCTGGACAACATTTATGAAAACCTGAATGGATTCTTTCCAAATTTGGTATTTGGGTACATTGCTTTAAGATCTTGCTAGGGATTGTTTTTCATGCCAATCTGCCGTTAGGTGGCGCCACCTGGGGGTCAAGCTAAAATTTCATTTCTGGACAATAAAAAGAACTGAAAAACTGAATGAATTATTCTTTCCAAATTTTCAATTGCCCTGGATTGCTTTGAATAATATTCTTCCAAGTCAAATCACTTCTTCAAAGTTGGGTGACTTCCAGTGATGTATTTAGTAATCTGAGTTGCAGGTCTAGAAAGAATACCTACAGGTCTACTATCCTAGCACTTCAGGCCGGGGGTCTGGGGCCCGCCTAGGGCCCCATCCGCTAGAGCTCCTAGACGCTCTCTCCTGCATTCTAAGCCATTTCTGGGCATTAAATTTGACTTCGCAACATGCTATATTTCAGTATGTTCTAACTATTAATCAGTAAAATGTTACAAATTTTTTTCACCAAAATTGTTTAATCAATACATGTAAAACCACTTGCAACCAGAGGATTAAAGGGCATTTGCCGCTACAGCTCCCCAGCATTCTAAGTCATTTCTGAGCTTTTAATTTAACTTTTCATTTGCTACATGTATGTAAAGAATGCTTGAAATGAAACATGTGGGGCCCGGCGTGTCACTTGGGTCAGCTATGGAATCGTCTATTGTCTCCGCTCCCCTCTAGAGGAGGTTTTGGGTCAGGTTCATTTCATGTTGATGCTGGCGAAAGGGGGAGACGGGCTATTAAGATTCCTGGTAAATTTAAACTGACTGCCAGACTGTTGTTGTATCTATAAAAGTTTATCTGAACAGACTTCTACTTTCTACAAACAGCCATCTACTTTAAAATATAATGAAACCCCTGATGCCAGTCGTTTTCGCCGATCAGTGATATTGAAAATACTAAGTTTCGTAGGACCACGGAAGGCTGGAATGTTCAACAGTGCATTTAAAAATGGCGGGCACCTGGCACCACGTGTGTTGTTATTTAAGCAGCTAGACGACGAATTGATAGCGTGTAACTAAGTAAATAAAACAATGGACATACGGTGCCTGCGTTGCTTTGTTGTTTGCTGAAAGCTTCCATCAAGCTGAGCTGGCGAGAGCGATGCATGTTGAAAGGCACGTCTCATCAGTCGTCGCATCTTCATCCCGGTACAGGTCCCCATGACGACAGGGAATTCCGGAACGGGCAAAGACAGCAAGGACTTCTGATTGGATGATATTCGGATTACATCGCGAGTATAACGAAAGTCGGGCGCGGTTGGAAGTACAGTAAATGCCGACTGGATTCTATAGATTTCCCTTATATTTCGTACTATGGGAGCTTTACTGAATAATAAATCTTATTTTGTAAACACCAGGTAACGTAAGTTTTTCATTTTACCGCGAAAAACACAGGGCGGAAAATAATATGGGCCGATTTTATTTTTTGGCTGTTGAAAAAGTTGCCGGTCTAACGTGAAAAGTTGCCGGGGGAAAAGACCGGCGACCGGCACCTAAATACATCAGTGGACTTCACCTCTAAAGTTTTCGTTATACCAGAGGTAGCATGTGCATACCCTCTACATTCAAAATATGATGTCAACAGGATTATTTTTGCATAATCTGGGATTTTGTATGGTTTACTTCCATGATTTAACCCTCTTTTATAAAAACCTCAGTCCCAGAATAATAAAATAAGTTGTTATCCATAAAATACATGTAGCCTTGTGTTAAGAATTCCGAACAATATGTCATTTTCTTCAAAAGATGTTATTTAGTTTTCTTGAACCAATGGTGAATCGGAAAATCAAAGAAAAATGTGGGGTCATTAGGCTTTTCTTCAAGATATTAGGATGTCAACATGCCGAACCCATTGTCATGAAGCAAATTGACACTGATTTTGCCAAATGTTCCTTCATTGCAGTATAAACTCTCATTGGCTCAAAATTTTAAGCACACATTATACAATTCCAAAATCCTTTCACAACTACTGGTATTTTTAATAGCTGATATTTTCTTTTTCTATTCACTTTCATTATCAATAATGAAAAAAATCACTTTCAATATCCTAATTTTGATAGATGCTCAAAAACATCTGCAGCACACATAAATGTTGGATTGATTCAACTGAAATGTGCTTATTTGGACATTAAAAAAATAATGATTAGAATGCGTGTTGTCCGAAATAATACCAAAACTCCTTGGGCACAGTGAAAAATTAATTTTTAAAAATAAGAAATTAATCTCCATGCATGTTTCATATAATTTAGAAACCAGATCTATATTCTTGATTTTTTTGTTGTTGTTGTTGTTGTAATTTTCACATATTTTTACTGGTGAATAATGTTTATAACTCCAGATTAGGGAGACTTGGCATTAATAGTTAAAGCCTGGGGTTCTGGCCCACATATGAACAGATTCGGTTGTGATTCCATGTTCGAACACTTGCCTGTATGTTTGTAGATTACCAGCTAGTAAAGAGATCCGGTTACCTTTGTGCATGTATCAGGTGTCAATCAGTCTGTTACCATGGCAATTTGGGAAGTTATTCAAAGCTTATCTGTCATGTCTGTATAGGTGATGTGTCAATCAAGTCTGTTACCATTGATGATTTGTGATCTATTCAAAGCCTATTGATGGATAATTGAGAAGTAACATTCATTTTATACGTCAATCAATATCCATACTTGAGCAATCAAGTCTGATATTTACTACATAGATAGAGGTGTGTGTGGGGGGAAGGGGGAGGGGGGTCTATTCAAGGTTCATCAATATGCATGCTATTCCAGTAATCTGTCAATCACTGGTCTGTTACCGACGAGACATTAGGGAGTATAACTCTGACAGCTTGGATACAGTAGCCAGCCAGACCGTGTCCGGCAATTTGTTGCTATGGTGATTTAGCCGTTTAATCAAACCACATCAATGGCCTAAAGTGAGAGATAGTGTCTACATTTACCTACAGTATTGTTATAAATATATCACATCAAATGGTTGTCAAGCCAAGCAGCCCAGGTGATTTATGCCCAGCTCCATATATGGCTATGTATACATGTAGTCTGTGTGGAAAGGGGAGATAACATCCTGTGTTTTTAATCAGTAGATCGAGTCCTGATGCTCTAACTGTGAAATGCATTTGTTTTAATGTATATCTGCAGTGAACATGGCCACATTTTCATCTTTGGAGCTTCCTTGAAATTTCAATCCACAACAAATCAATATTGAACTTTTCTGATAAATGTTCCTTTCTAAAATATATGAGTTCCGTGACATGTGCAACTTCGTCAGGAGGCATCATTTCCGCTGACCATCTCCCCATGCATGCAGGTCTGTTCAATGTATCAAAGTTGATAATAGTGATGTGAAATCAGCTGAGCTGATAAAAAAAGCTCTGGGCCGTCCTTAAAAATTAGTTTGTTGGGCATATTACCATACCCTGTTTCAGAAATTTGAGTAGGTGGGTTAGAAATTTGAAAAAAGGATTGTTTGGCCAATAAAAAGTTTTGGGTAGGGGGTATTTTGGTGGGTAGGTAGGTTTGTGCCCAAGCAACATATTTTTGATGATTGCCTCAGCCCTGGTATTCAACAGAAGTTGAAGCAATAGATAGTTAAAAAGTATATACTATTAGGTATTTTATATTTAGCCTAGTAGATAGAGCATCAGCAGATTAGAGCAATACCGCTCTCTAAATTGAAGGTAAAAAAGGTAGTTTATGCTCAATCAATCAGTTTGCAGCAAAATCTGCCTGAGGTGCACACAGACACACATGAACATGTATATATCCCCATCAAATGGTAGTAAAAAAATGAATTGTCATCTATATGATTTGCATAATAATAGGCCAGATTTTTGTCTCGCTATTGTAACAACATTGACTGGTTCTTCAAATGACAAATTAATTTTAGGCCATGGAGCAATAGATCGATTAATGTGCCTGAAGTTTTGGAACATTGGTTAAGAAGGAATAAAAAGTTGTTGAGCTGAAATTGACCTTTTTTAACTGCATTTTAGACAGCAGGATCGCCCTAACCTGTTCATGCAGCTTGTTTGGTTCGATGATCAATTTAGTCTTCCTGTCTATAATCTCAGTAATATATCCTAATCCAATTTAGATTTGATCAATTGTGTTCCTATATTTGAAATGAACATTTTGTCTGTAATTTACCCAAATATCGGATTCACCAAGACTGAAGTAGAAGGCCTAGTTTAATACATGTGTATGTGAGTACACAAGTGTCACACTTTAATGACCATTTATCGCTATTTTATGATAATTGCACATTTAAGTTAATGGGCCCCATATACCTAGCCTGTAACCTGGCTAAATCATGCACAGTAACGAACAGTTGGACGATCTTGTTTGGAGGCTCATCACTAGGGATACAGTGTTTTGTTTGCATTGATTGGATACTCGAGTTGACAGGCGAATAATATTAACTGCCACGCCATACGAACACGAAGGCAAACAAACACACATTGACAGTTATTGCCTCCCCCTCGAGGAAATTAACATTTGATAGCTTGGCAGTCTCAAATACAGGTATGGCCGGGCTTGTCAGTTGATCAGATTGGTTTAGTAAGTAACTAGAGGATAATTGCTACCTGCTCATGTAGATAAATGAAGTAGGCAATATGTTGATTGCAAACCAGGTAATTCACACCTGTGAACGTGTGATCGCTGTGTGAACTTTTGACCTTTTCGCTCCTCCACTTTCATGGGTATAAGTAAATAGCATCTTATGACAGGGAACCGTTGGAATTTTTCACATCATACACACGACTATTAACACTGCAGCTTTTAATGTTTTTTTTTAAATCTAATTTAGAACTTGATTCAAATTGTGGATAATTTATATATTGTGAAATATTTGAAATGAACCTTGAGGTATGTGCTAATTTCTCTATGATTTTGAAGAGGGTTAATGTTAATTTTTTTAAATAAAATGCATGGATTATGTAGATCTATATTTATTAAAATTTTAACTGCTTGAAAGATAACAAGCAAACTTTTGTTAAATTTTATAGAATATAGTTTTGATCATGATTAATAATTCAATAAAGCTTTCTTACCTGATTGGTTGATCCATATCATTGTATATATCTTTTCTTGTAGAACTACATTCACCTTATACATTGATCTCTCTTCAAATTTTAATTTCAGGCCATCTGTCCATCTGTCTGTCTGTCTACATTGTATGTTAATGCGCTCAATAACTGCATGTATATGGTTTAACTATAACAGAAAAAGCGTGCAGAAAACACCTTTTGCAGACTTTAAGAGCTAAAGAATTATGGCTACATTTACATAGACATATCCTACCCAAGGCATCAATATGAAATCATTGATGAACAGGACATTCGAAGGGATCAAACATTAATTTATGTTTATGCTCAACGTGAAATCTGGAGCCATAATGAGATAAATGAATTCACAGTTAATTCCACAGCACAAACGATTAGTTTTTTTTTTTTGGTTTTTTTTTCTCGCACAAACAATTACTGATTCATCAGCAAAGGTGTGAGAACAGGAAGTTGATAAAATGGCCCAAAATCGTGAGGATAAGCCATTATTTTCTCCTTCATAATTTTATGATTTTAGATAGCGATCATATTTATTAGAACAGCTGATATAATTATGTCCGTAACATTGGCGGGAGGGCGGGGTGATTGAATTTTAATAGAACGACTGGATTGGAGGATATAATTACGTAGAGTAAATAATTGATGGCGAGTGAAGCAGAAAACGAAGATTAAAGATGGATCTAGAAGGGGGAGACCTACATGTATGATGTATCGAGAAGATACATGTGATCTCGGTGCATTCTTTACAGGAAATGCGAGTTTACTCGGACTTGCTTTGTAAAGTTTGAAGTAATTGTAACGCCACAGATAACATAGTATTTTATGATGAGATGGCATTGACGGTTGATAAATGTCAGCCAGTATAACCTGTTATCTGTGACAGTGTTTGCCCGGCTATCTGTCACAATGAATACCTGGCAAATTGTTCAATGGTTGGCACCACGCTTCCACCTAGAGCGACTGAGTGCGTAGGATTTTAACCTGGTTTTCAACAAATTTTCAGTGGTATGATGACCCAGTCCCATTATCCTAACACCGGGCCAACCTGTCTTTGGACAATTTTTTTTGCAACTTTTCAGCAGTTATCTCCTGAGATGAAGAAACCTCCCGTGTTTACATAGAACACTGGTGGAGTACAAAACTTAACTAGAAAGGAGATCAGGTGCAATGTATAGTATAACTCGCCTACAGCAATAAAATTTTTGCGAGAATGAGCATTATTCGTACCTCAATTTCTTCCTTTTGACTAAGTTTCATTCAAGCTAATTTTTGGACCATTTTGACAACTTCTTGTCCTAATGAATTTGAAAATTCCTTGATTTCATGGTTGGAAATTTGACTTCCTGTGAATGAATAATTAATTAGATGACTAGTTTATTTACTTTGTACACGTAGCTCATGTCATACACAGCCAAACTTTCACCAGCCATTTCCAGCTGGTTACCGTCACCAGCCAGCACTGTGCAGTCCACAACTGAATGTAACTGGCATTAGGAAAGGTCCCCTTACAGTTACTGTGCATTTTAAAATGAACCAGTAACTGGCTTCTTACTGGCAGGCACTGTTCAGTTACCGGACGGTACTGCACGGTTACCGTCTGGCATATCTGGTTACTGACCAGTTATTCACCTGCTAGTTATACCTCCCGTACACGTAGTGTAGGGGGTATACTGGTTTCAGCTTGTCCGTACGTCCGTCTGTACGTCCGTCCATAACATTTTGTTTCCGGAGCATAACCGTTACAGGGATTCTTCTCAAATTTGGTATGCAGCTACCATACCATGAGACCTCGCTTGGGATTGCGTTTGGCGCATGTGCGTCTACAGGTGGCGCCACCTAGAGTCAAAACTTTCTCTTGTTGGTCCGTAACATTTCATTTCCGGAGCATAACTTGACAACCGCTACTTGGATTCATCTCAAATTTGGTATGCAGCTACCATACCATGAGACCTCACTTGAGATGGCGTTTGGTGCATGTGCGCCTACAGGTGGCGCCACAGCATTTCGTTTCCGGAGCAATTAACTTGACAACAGCTATTGGATTCTTCTCAAATTTTGTATGTAGCTACCATACCATGAGACCTCGCTTGAGATTGCGTTTGGCGCATGTGCACCTACAGATGGCGCCACATAGAATCAAAACTTTCTCTTGTCGGTCCGTAACATTTTGTTTCCGGAGTATAACTTGACAACAGCTAATTGGCTTCTCAAATTTTGTATGTAGCTACCATACCATGAGACCTCGCTTTGGATTGCGTTTGGCGCGTGTGCGTCGACTGGTGGACTGCCACCTAGGGTTAAACTTTCTCTTGTCGGTCGTAACATTTCGTTTCCGGAGCATAACTTGACAACAGCTATTTAGATTCTTCTCTTTTGTATGTAGCTACCACACCATGAGACCTCGCTCGGGATGCCTTATATGCATCTACAGGTGGTGCCACGTATTAATAATATAAACTATCCGGTAAGCCACACCTGTACATTAATGGTTGTAGCTCAGACTCCGACACCTGCCCTTAGTTCTCAAACTGTGGGTAAATTCTGTAGAAATATATTTACAGAAACAGAGTTTCGGGTTGTTTAGGTACCTAGGGGCAACACTTGACAACCACTTATTGGATTCTTCTCAAATTTTGTATGTACATCTAGCTACCATACCATGAGACGTCGCTCGGGATTGCATTTGCCATATGTGTGTCTACAGCTTGAAACAATATCGTTTGACAGTTTTCGCGACCTATTTTTGATGCATGTTGACAGTTTCCGCGGCCTCACCCATAAACTACATGTACTATAACATGCAAACCTATATTCCACTACAAATATTCACCAATTTCTATCAAATGTGCATCCGGGGGGTATCTTGTAAGCATGCTTACTGATTTCCACCGCCACCCAATGCAATCCCATTCAACTTACTCATGAGACTTTAACCACCAACATCTTGTAAGCATGCATGCAGCCTTACTGATCATTTTGATCGAATATGTGCATCCCTCAGACTATGCTCTAGTTACCTGTAGTTTCTTACTATACAGTAACTATCTGGTAACCGTCCAGTTGCCAACTGAATGGTACTGTTCAGTCACCCAACGGATGGTAACCAGCGGATGCTAAGTGTGCGGTTACTACACAGGTAACCTGCTGGTAACAGGACCTTTCCTGCCAGTACTGTTCGGTTGTGAATCGCACAGTACTGACTATTTCACTGTGTAGTGAGTGAGTGAGTTAGGGGTTAACATTGTGTTCGGCAGTGTTTCGACCATATAGCGATAATATAACTAATTACAGCTGGACATGTGCGACTATTCATGAACAGCCATCATGTAGAGGAAATTTAATAATCCCCTTGTGGCAACAGAGATGGTACAAAACACAGACTGCTCACCCACTGGGGGGCCTCATGTCATAACATATTTCCAGAAGTCCCACAGATTAATTTCGTATAAACAACAAAAATGAATTTAAATTGAAATCTCTTTATTGAATATTCTATATTCCCACACTTACTGTGCCATGAACAGGAATTCGTATAAACACACATAGCATACGTCCAAGTACAGGTTAGAAATTAGAACTGGTGGTAAAATAACATATATATCCTTTGCAATGATGCTTCAGAATGGTTTCAATAAAATAACCTATTTTATTGCTGTAATTACATACACTTTCAGGCCAAAACAAATCTTCTATTTCGATGAATTAGTCAGACCATGTTATTTTCATTCAATGTTTTTCAGCCCTGATTTATGACAGTAACATTATACACTAGACACTGTGGGTACAATGTCACGGTGTTTCCATGATGTCCCCCAAAGGTATTATTTCGCTGTATTGTGATGTGGCATATACATGTACTACACATTTTCCGGAAAGTCTAATTTGTCTAGATTGCGAGAGCCTTAGATCGAGTGTGAACTTTTATCGTTATGTGCCGTTGTTCAAACAATTGCAAAAAAGTTAAACTGTTGAAAGTCTCTTGTATTCTATTTGATTCCGCTCTATCTGGGTACTGAATATATGTCGCTCAATACTTATTTCGTCGTGTACATCAACATACTTCAAACAGCATGCTAATTGGGGGCGGAAATTGTATCCTGCCTGTAACAATGCGAATGCATTCTTACTGACAATTCCAAACACATATATATATTCCCTCAATCAAAATTGATGACCTGTACCAGAAACTTCAGCCTAGTATCCACAAATCGCGTGAAACAACGAGATGCAGTTGCAGAGATGCCGGTTCACTTACGTAATGTGACGTGCAATTTTAGTCGACTGGGTATTGTTCTTAAATTAGTAAACAATTCCTTACCTTCTTTGTACAGTCCATTCGTACTTCATCTGGGAACATTCCACGTAAACGGCGACACCAAATATTCCCTCGTTTTAGGGTCTTTAATCCTCGACACCTATCCCTGCCGAGCTTGCTTGGAAAACAGCTACGACACCTAATGCCATCCCTGCCGAGCTTGCTTGGAAAACAGCTACCTAATGCCATCCCTGCCGAGCTTGCTTGGAAAACAGCTATTTTCCTACGCTCGCCGTAAAAAGAACACTCGCGCGTATTTAAAGAACAGACGCGCGCACTTCCGGTGTAGCAAGTTATTCCCCTTGTTTGTTTTCGAATACCAGTATCGCTAAGCCTCTGTCTACGCTGTATTATGTCAAACTAACGGCTTTCTCGTAACTGTTCAAGTTTTCCACAATTACTGTTCCCGGTACGGAGTCATTTAATTGCGAACACCGGATGCCTCGAATGTTACAGCCGAATCACTATAACGAAATTGACAACACCCATTGAATAGATGAAATCAACATGTGATCATTTAACGGCTTAATGGTTCGGGAAAATTGTTTCTTTAATATCTCTAACCCTATCAAAGCTATATTCCATAGGCAAATACATATATACATTCTCTCAATGTCCTGTGAATATGGCGCGGATTGGAGTAGTAGTTTCGCCATGGCATCAAAAAAGTGAAAATTTCAAATTTTGTCAAATATCTCCTATACTTTCTGGTACCTTTTTTCCTGTTCTAGTTCTTTTCTGTGACGTCATGTAATGACCTATATTTATATGCAAATTTCAAGACCAGGTGAGGAATAGTTTTCTCATCACAGCCCTTCAAGAGTGAAAATGTAAAGGGCCATTACTCTGGAACCAAGGTCAAGGTCAGGTTGAAAATCCAGTGACGTCATACCTGTATCATCGGCTACAAATGTACTAAATTACAGATTCCTGCATGTTGTAGTTTTTGAGAAAAATGCGAACAATGTTTTTTACATTGTGCGATATTCGAGGTCAAGGTCACATCGGATCGTTTCAAAAGTAGCGCCAAAAGAAAGACAATATTGTGCCCACTATTGTTTCGTTGTTTTGTAATTGTCCGTGCGTTAGTTTTTCAGAAAATGGAAGCCGTATTTTCAATATTTGGATGCTTACCACTTCAAAGGTCAAGGTCAAGGCTGAGATCTGAGACAAGTGGTGACCTTGTGACATGATGTAGGTCACGTGACCTTATTTTCAGACTGATCGCATTAGCCGTTCAAGATTTCACCACCAAACTTTGCACTCATATAGAGACGCTCCTGGAGGTCAAAGGTCAAATTTAAGGTCACATTCTTTTCGGTCATTAAAGTGTTCATTAATATTAGGAGTATCAATGCCGTAGCTTATTTCCTTATAAAATACCGGGTTTTGAAAAACATTAAAAGGGAGTTAACTACTTTTTCTTGTTACGTAACAATTCAAAAATATAACTACAGCATGGCCATATGTAACACTTACCAACCATCAACTTTCTTTTAGATATGTTTTTTAGTTTTGGCTGTACACAGCCCACACGAAAAACAGCACCAGGGGAGAGAACTCGAAAACCGCTTCTTTGACCTACTTATTTTATTGGTTATTTTGTTGGGTGTATCTACAAACTTTCACATTTTAAATTTCAGCTGTATCGCCTTATGCGTTTGGTCAATATTCGCAAAATGGTGTTTTTATCAAAAAAAACCCATAGCTCAATAGGTCAAGGTCAAGGTCAAAATTGAATACTTGTACCAGAACGTACAGCCTCGTATCTACAAAGGTGCCAAATATCTAAGCTGTATATCGAGCCGTTTAGCCGCTATTTCAAAAGTAGAATAATAATAATAATCCGTAGAATAACAAAAGGTCTTTCCATTTGTAATGGAAAGACCTAATTAAATCATAGTATATGCCCCACCTCGAACTCATCCTAGATCATCCCCTTTTTTTTTCTCTTTTTTTTCTTCATATTTTGTCATCTTTTCAGCTACATGAAAAAGTAATAGCTATGTACACATATACATGTAAATAGAATTAAAATTTATCTATATCAGATTGCAATCTGGAACATAGCTACTCTTTAGTGATGTGCATTTGTAAACTTTGAAGAACGAATATGCATTTACATGTGTTATTTACATGTAATTGTTAACCCAGAAGGATTTTGGCTTCATATGTAAACAGACCGTGACAGAATCTTGAAGACTGTTTACTTCTGACTTGACACATATGATACATGTGGACATTCAGAAAAACACATAAATAATGTGATTACATTGTTGATCATATAAACCTGTTTGTCAACAGATATTATATTGTTTTAATTTATGAATTGCTATATTGTTCTTCTGTCACCTAGTATTTGTGTGTTCTTTTCTGTGTTACCCGTAAGTACTCTAATAATCAGCTCTGTATAGATGTGCCTAAATCATGTTCTCGATTGATCTCTCGACTGTCAGTGATCAAGTTTACATGTATGAGACAGGCTGATCAAATTCAACCTCCATTCTTTACATGATCACAACTGTGGCAATTTTTGCATCATTTTGTTCTCGATTTAAATTGCCTGAAAACGTAAAAGGCATATATTCTGATGAACAATTGGGTAAACTCCAAACCTCTAAATGCCGACATATTCCATTGTTATGACGTTCCATTTTGCATTCTCAAATTCCTGTCTGATGGAACATGATGTGTTGGTAGCAGATGTGTTTGTTTGAGACATATCTTACTGAATTGACAATAATATGGTAAAAGATGCTGTGAAGACAGATCTTGCTGTCAGAATCTATGTAATATTCTTGTACCAATTACACGTATCTTCAGTTCAGATCAATATTGTTGGATGAATTTCTCGCTGTACTGGGCAAGTAGTACAGGAAGACAATAAACCAATATAGTCATCCTATGTTTGATGATCTTTCTTTTATATTCTCAATAATTCACCCCGCCAGTTTAATCCTTATATTTTTCAGGTGCAAGGATACGGAGAGTGGTGATCCATCCACAGGAACAGTCCTGGGTCATATCAGCTGTACAAGGGAACAATGAGATCTCGGTATGGGATATGGAGACCGGGGCCAGGCAGAAAACATTGTGGGCCAGCAGTGCCCCACCCCTATCACAAACTCAGGTCAGTTCAGCCACCCCTGTCACAGACTCATGCGTATTCATCCACCCTTATCACAAACACATATGAGTTCACCCACCCTTAGCACTAACTCACGTGAGTTCACACACCCTCGTCACAAATTCATGTGAGTTCATCTACACTTATCACTAACTCATATGAGTTCACCCACCCTTATTAACTCGTGTGGATTCATCCTTATCGCTAACTTATGTAAGTTCATCCACTCTTATCACTAACTCATATGAGTTCACCCACCCTTATCATTAACTCATGTGGGTTCATCCTTATCACTAACTCATGTAAGTTATCTACCCAACCACAAACTCATGTGAATTCAACCACCCCAATTACAAACTACTACAACTTCATCCACATTATGACGACCTGCAGTGGGTTCATCTCCTCTACCCCATCCACAAGCTTGAATAAGTTCATCATAAACTAATGTGAGTTCATATACCTTATCACAAACTCAGGTGACTTCATCCACCCCTGTACAAGCTCAATTGAGTTCATCACAAATGCATATCAGTTTATCCCCTGTCACAAACTTAAGTGAGCCCCACCCCTATCATGAACTCATGCAAGTTCATCCACAACTACCATGAACTCCTTCGAATTCATCCGCCCTTAACACAAACTCATGCGAGTCCAACCCAGTCACAGCTCAATTGATCTCATCACAAACTTACCAGAAACTTGGATGAGTTCATCATTCACATGCTTTGGTTCATCAAGAACCCATGCAAGTTCATCCATCCCTAAAATTAACTCATCTGAGTTCACCCACTTCTATCACAAACTCGTGCAAGTTCATCCTCCCTATCACAAACTCGTGCAAGTTCATCCTTCCCTATCACAAACTCGTGCAAGTTCATCCTTCCCTATCACAAACTCGTGCAAGTTCATCCTTCCCTATCACAAACTCGTGCAAGTTCATTCTTCCCTATCACAAACTCGTGCAAGTTCATCCTTCCCTATCACACACTCGTGCAAGTTAATCCTTCCCTATCACAAACTCGTGCAAGTTCATCCTCCCCTATCACAAACTCATGCAAGTTCATCCTTCCCTATCACAAACTTGTGCAAGTTCATCCTTCCCTATCACAAACTCGTGCAAGTTCATCCACTCCTATCATGAACTCATGCAAGTTCATCCACCCCTATCATGAACTCGTGCTATTTCATCCACTCCTATCATGAACTCATGCGAGTTCATCCACCCCTATCATGAACTCGTGCAAGTTCATCCTCCCTTATCATGAACTCATGCATGTTCATCCTCTCCTATCCAAAACTCCTGCAAGTTCATCCTTCCTTGCAACAAACTTGGGGGTGTTTATCCACAAACTCTGGTATTTTCATCTACCCTTTTTACAACTTCAGTGAGTTCATCCACCTTTATCATGAACCCATGTTTATACATCAACCTCATTCACATGCTTGAGTTCATCGCAAACTGATAGGAGTTAATATACCTTTATCACGAACTCTTCGGATTTCATATCCGAAGTCTCTTCTTTCAAAGATGGCAAACCCATGAGTTCATTTTCAGGGTCAGTTGAGAGATAATCGCGAGAGCTTCAGTCTGGGATGAGGTAATTTTGATTGACCACTAACTCGTGAAACATTCTGAAAACTTAAGTGAGTTAATTTGGGGAGAGGGGGGGGGGGACTTTTACTGGATTCATCCCACACTGTTCACAAGTTACAAATGTTACAGCAGTTAACACACATTCGCAATTTTCATCACTTAAGGGTTCTACCAAATACCACCTGCACAGTTTGCATGAAAAAATTGGATTTTTTAACTCGATAAAACAGATTGTTGAAAATGTATGTATTGAAGCCGTAACCTCTGACCCATGACGTCAGAGTCTGATTATGATCATGTCGTATAATATCGAATAGTTGGTTGTACTGAACATCCTGTTGTGATGTACATTGCACAACAATTGAGTATGACGACATCATCATGAAGTCAAATTATTAGGCATTGCGCTTTAGCTTGTGACGTTGTTGGCGTTGCGGTGGAAATTCACTACAATTGCTCGCTATGAACGATCGTAATCAGACTACGACGTCATGGGTCAGCAGGTCACGACCTTCTCCATTTCCAATCAGACGTTGTAATGGAGGGTTTCAAGTTTGTTTTCTTAAGGTTAGACCATGGCCAAAAACAGTAAACCACTGTTAAATGTCAAGTAGAACCTCTTACAACAATTTACCATAAAAAAGTATGGGGTGTGGGGACCATTTGGTAGAACCTTAAACTTACTGATGGACCAAATACAAGTAAGCTTTAGAATGCTGGAGTCCATGGAAGATTCAAGGATTTTGAGGACCATGTAACAACTGAGGATTTTAATGTCTTTATCATTTTCATTTCTCTCCCCGCGTCAGACTAGTAACCACTGTATGCAGGGGATGTATGTGGGTCACACCGACAGTAACACCTTCCTCATCTCTGGTGGCACCGACACAAGGCTACGCTTCTGGGACCTGACCAACCCGGCTAACAGCATTATCATGTCTGGTGCGGCTAGCGATACCACCAACCAGACCGACGTCAAATACAGGTGAATTTACCGCACTGTCTTCCTACCCGGCTGATATCTCTTAAGCTAAGCATTGCTCCGCCCCATTATCATAACATCTATATCTACAGGATGTAGCCACTACCTTGTACCCACCCTCATAGCCCAAGCCCCACCCCATCTCTAAATTAAGACTGCATCATAGTTGCTCCATGGGAAAACCGGCTATGCAGCCAGTAACCATAGGGATGGGTCTTTTTCCATTTGTTGTTGTCGCAGTTTGTTTGGTTCAAGTGTCCATTTAGACAAATTTCAACAATATTGAATGTCAAATTATAGCCCACCCCTTAGGGTTTCTCCAGAAAGAGGTACGTTTTTTCTAACCCCAACCACCTGTATACCATTTATCCTATCTCCCTATTGGCTGTATTTCACCCATCACGCATATACCATAGAACTGAATAATCTTTCTCATTCCATATACTATTTTTCTGGAACAGTCCTCAGGTTAACTTACCAGAAGAGGCCTCTGGAAATTGGACAATTGATATCAGGCTTAGAGGAGTAATTTTTTCTTTCTCTAAAATGCTTAAATATAGCAAAAAATCTGAATTTTGATTGGACTTTCCTCACCGAAATTTTCAAATTTTGGAAATTTCAATGTTTCCAGCATACTTAATTGCACCGAATCTTATGAAAATCAGTCTTATTGGCAGATGTTTTCATTGCATAAGGCAAAAATAAAAACTCAATATTTTTCATCTTTGCATATTTCTAGCTTGCATTATAATTGGGTGATTTTATAGTACAATTGAATATACATGTAGTGATTTTATAGTATATAGAATAACGAATTAAGAATCATAAAAAGTTATAAAGTTTCACAGAAAAAATGAAGACGTTTCACACAAAAAAACGTTAAATTTCACAGAAAAAAATATCATCTAATCTTAACACAGATATCATAAAAAGTGCTGGGAGGCCTCTGGGTCTGCTCATTATTAACTAGGCTCTTTTTGGCTATTCAGGTTCTGTGTAAGAGTGTCCTGCCACCTCCTTACTTGTTCCTCAAACCACTTGAGAATGAATAGCATCTCTTTATAACACACTGTGGAGTACAGCATGCTTCACACTCAGTAAATAACCCAGTAATTTTTGTCCTCGGTACTTGTAAAGAAGGCACTGTATCAAGCACAATAGATAGCACTGGTCTTTCCAGAGAATGAGGGCTTCTCCGTCTATTCATCTGTCCTCCCAGTGGAAGATGTGATGTCTTTATTAAACATTTTGTGTCAGTTTTGCACCTCATGTAAATGGAGAATATAAAGCTTAAATAAAAGCAGAAGGGCTGTGTGATCGACGTTTTGAAAAGGATAAAAAAAATGGGTACATATAGGGTGGGGTTTGCAAAATTCTCACCTTAAACGGTTTTATTGTGTCAGAGGGTAACAAGTGGGTCTCAATATTTCTATCTTCATGTCAGAGCACCAGTCTATGTTCACATGGTGTCGTTCATTACATACGTTATTAATAGATCATTGTATATAATATTGAAATGAATTGAGGATTCCTAGCTCAATTGTATATAATATTGAAATGAATTGAGGAATCCTAGCTCAATTAATTCCAATAATTATATTATACATGTGATCGTTCATTATTTACCATTGTAGTTCTCAGATTCCTTCTAATACTGGTACTATACATGTGATCGTTCATTATATACCATGAATAGATCATGATCTCAGATTCCTCCCAATACTGGTACTATACATGTGATCGTTCATTATATACCATGAATAGATCATGATCTCAGATTCCTCCCAATACTGGTACTATACATGTGATCGTTCATTATATACCATGAATACATCATGATCTCAGATTCCTTCTAATACTGGTACTATACATGTGATCGTTCATTATATACCATGAATAGATCATGATCTCAGATTCCTTCCAATACTGGTACTATAAATATGATTGTTCATTCGTTGTGCACACCGCAGGCCATGGTAAGAATAGGCCTTAGCTCCTCAGAGAGCTTTTCGTAAGAGGCGACTAACTGAGGCACCTGTGGGGTTCCTGGGTGTGAAAAGGAATAGGACCCCACCCGTGTGGTTCCTGGGTGTGAAAATGAATAGGACCCAACGTCGTGATATGACTGAAATATAGTTGAAAGCGACGTTAAATCATATTCACTCATTCACTGTTCATTCCATACCATGAATAGATATCAAATTCCTTCCAATACTGGTACTATACAGGTGATCGTTCATTATATACCATAAATAGATCATGATCTCAAATTCCTTCAAATACCAGTACTATGCATGTGATCGTTCATAATGTACCATGCGAGATGATCTCAAATTCCTTCCAATACAGATCATGATCTCAAATTCCTTCCAATACCGATACTGTACATACGATCCTTCATTGTATACCATGATAGATCATGGTCTCAAATTCCTTCCGATACTATACAATTGTTCATTTATGAGGATGGTGGAAACACATACATGTATAGTCCACAGCCAGATCTACCCTTTGGCTCTGTGGGGAGAAATGAAAGAGAAAGACGATGTACTGGTTTTGAGAATTATTCTAATAGAATATCAATAAATTAATACATGTAATATTAATAATGCATATGAACACAAAAAAAGTTGAAGGACGGTGTGGACAAAAATGTTTGAAAGTCAATTAAACCTGGTAAATACAGCTAAGATATTGTGTATTTTAAGGTATCTCATTTCTGATAAGGCAGAAATCTGACAGATCCTTCATAAAATTTCTGTATTAAATTCATTGGCAGACAGCTTTATTTGGACATGTGCATATGCTTTGGAAATGCATGAAGTCCGTTAGTTTTTCTTCCAATCTACGTAAACGAAGATGATAAATCAGTGGAATACCATCTAGATTCGACGCTATGAAAAATTTGTGCGAAATGTTTGCATATATTCTACGAGATCCCATAATAAGCCAATCATGACAATTTCTGCCTTTTCACTTTGACAATGATTGACGTTTAGTTGACGGATATTAACACCTTCTCATGGCACAATCTTTTGATATTTTCTATCACCTAACAAAGCCAGACTTTTCGGCAGGAGTAAACCCTTTGATGTTTACGTTTACCACGCACACTGTCTGGAGATGGTGCTAAAGTTGGATACTATTTTCGGATCATGTTTACTATATCGGACCACGTGCTATCATGTGTAATTACTGTGGGCGTGTGTTTGTAATTGTTTCACCAAGCTAGCCACCTGGTTGGCCAACAAGTGTAGTTTGAAATTCACGCTGGATTTATATAGAACTGAAATCAGATATAATATTCTGTGATATTATATCTGAGTTTACGGAGATTGGTTTGTCTTCATGCGTACACATCATCTTTGTAAATGTAGCTTGAGACATATGTAACAGATAATAGTATATTGCAGCAGATTGGTGTTACATGTATCTCTTGAAAATTACATAACTTGCTGTTGGTCCAATCACAATATGTGTTAAACAAAAATTGTATGGTTACACAAATTCTTTAATGCATATGTGCGTAAAGCAGGTCTTTACCTGTGGTATGCAGGTATACAGTTAATGGCAGGTAGCAATCCTTAGTCCTAGATTATAATGAATTGAGGTCTACTGGATCAGCACATGTCAACATTCTATCCAAACAGTCAATCTCTCTGGCCTTTCAGTTCAGCATGCTCAGACATTTTTCAGCCAACCTCTTTTCATCCACCCAAGCATACCAAGCTGGCCCTATGTCTGACAATGCATCCAAATTTAGTCCCACAAACAGGGTGGACAGTCCTTCATATCCAGTAGTGTAAATTATTCATTGGAGTTGACCCATCTTATATTAACCCTATGTCTGTCCATCTCTGTTTATCTGAAAAAATATACACGTGTGTTAATTTTACTGTCACTTGTTCCCCAGCGCTCTGTCACTCACGGCAAAACCTGAGAGATGGTTCCACCTGGAAAAGACAATACAAGTGACTCTCCGTTTTTTTGAGAGAAGGCTATATGCATGACAATTGTCTGATCTAGCCCTAAGGGATACAGCAATTCACATTGGGCGCACCCATTCTTGTCAGATCATCGAAGTTAAGCAATGTTGAGCCCAGTTAATACTTGGATTGGTTACCTGGTGCTCTACTGGTTGGACTGATCAGAGTTCAGGATAATAGGAACTGAGGCCGTTCTCGTGTCCTGGCACATGTAGGCACCATCGTGATATTAATGAAATGGTTGAAAACAAGGTTAAATCCTACTCACTCACTGGCACTCACTATCACTCACTCTCTTCAGCCCTTAGTATGTGACTAGATTGAAAAGGTCCCTCAATCATTTTCACAGTGTCAATTACATGTACTTCATCATTATTCTTACTCCACCAGTGTAGTATTCTTATTTCAGTAATCTTACTTCACCGGTATTCTTACTCCACCAGTATTCTTACTCCACCAGTATTCTTACTCCATCAGTATTCTTAGTACACCAGTATTCTTTCTCCACCAGTATTCTTAGTACACCAGTATTCTTACTCCACCAGCATTCTTAGTACACCAGTATTCTTACTACACCAGTATTCTTAGTACACCAGCATTCTTACTCCACCAGTATTCTTAGTACACCAGTATTCTTACTTCACCAGTATTCTTACTCCACCAGTATTCTTAGTACACCAGTATTCTTACTCCACCAGTATTCTTAGTACACCAGTATTCTTACTCCACCAGTATTCTTAGTACACCAGTATTCTTACTCCACCAGTATTCTTAGTACACCAGTATTCTTACTCCACCAGTATTCTTAGTACACCAGTATTCTTACTCCACCAGTATTCTTAGTATACCAGTATTCTTAGTACACCAGTATTCTTACTCCACCAGTATTCTTAGTACACCAGTATTCTTACTCCACTCGTATTCTTAGTACACCAGTATTCTTACTCCACCTGTATTCTTAGTATACCAGTATTCTTACTCCACCAGTATTCTTAGTACACCAGTATTCTTAGTACACCAGTATTCTTACTCCACCAGTATTCTTACTCCACCAGTATTCTTAGTACACCAGTATTCTTACAACACCAGTATTCTTACTCCACCAGTACTCTTACTCCACCAGTATTCTTAGTACACCAGTATTCTTACTCCACCAGTATTCTTAGTACACCAGTATTCTTACAACACCAGTATTCTTAGTACACCAGTATTCTTACTCCACCAGTATTCTTAGTACACTAGTATTCTTACAACACCAGTATTCTTAGTACACCAGTATTCTTACTCCACCAGTATTCTTAGTACACCAGTATTCTTACTCCACCAGTATTCTTAGTCCACCAGTATTCTTAGTACACTAGTATTCTTACAACACCAGTATTCTTAGTACACCAGTATTCTTACTCCACCAGTATTCTTAGTACACCAGTATTCTTACTCCACCAGTATTCTTAGTACACTAGTATCCTTAGTACACCAGTATTATTACTCCATCAGTATTCTTAGTACACCAGTATTCTTAGTACATCAGTATTCTTACAACACCAGTATTCTTAGTACACCAGTATTCTTACTCCACCAGTATTCTTAGTACACCAGTATTCTTACAACACCAGTATTCTTAGTACACCAGTATTCTTACTCCACCAGTATTCTTAGTACACCAGTATTCTTACTCCACCAGTATTCTTAGTACACCAGTATTCTTTCTTTGAATATTTTTGCCCTCATGCATCATGATAGCCTGTTGACATAAATAATACATTCGGGTATGAGATTGCAGCAGGAAAACATATTGAAAAAAAAAGCTGAAAATGTCTCGCACCCCTTACAATACTATCATTTTTGAAACTTTCAGACCAAATTCAGAAGGTTTTAGAAATAAAACCTCCACAAAAAAAAAAGCTGAAATCTGATAAAAAGCTGAAATTTCTCATCCCGTCATCACTGGACAGTGTATCAAGTTGGAAATAGAAAGCGGAATTATGTGCATGTGTATAGCTGATGATATGGTTATGAAATATACCTAGATCAGTTTGTATGCGATTTATATTATTTATCTTCTGGGTACAAAAAATTACAACAGGTGTTGTAGAGTTCATATAGTTTGAAATGTCTGAACATGTTTTATTCCAAATTCTCAACTTTCTCTATTGATAGAATGAAGGTTATAGATGGGACGGAGGTCATACAGGAAATGTACTTCAAGAGGAATGCAGGTAACGATGATATTCCACGGCGCGCGCCAGACGCTCCAGCCACGGGTCACCATGACACAATCAGCGATGTTGGATTCTGTCAGGCCACTCAGTGCTTCGTTATATCAGCCTCCCGTGATGGGGTCGTCAAAGTATGGAAGTGATGAAACATGGTTCTTTTTAGCCATATGGGACTGAAAATCACTAATAACTGCGGAACTTCAAATAAAATTGTCCTGGCCATGATGCTCCTGGAATTCTAGTCAAGCATCGTACTATGAAAGATCAATATTAGTCTCTATTCTCTGAATGAAAAACAATGGCAGAAGCTGGCAAATAGTGTGTTTCCAATTACAATGAACCGAAAAGTAGTGTTATCGGGGAAAAGTTCCTGAAAACTGGCCAGTGGCTGGCACTGTGGTGAATTGCATCTGAGAACTGAGAAAACTTGTGCATCATTTCTAGCCATAGTTCATCTGGAAAAGCCACACCATGGCAGCATCTGGGCTAAGACCAGTTGTAATTATACCCGTCGGACTCGGTCGGGGATATAGAATTGCTGTTTGTGTGTGTGTGCGTCATGTTTTCCCATTAACATAACTTGAAAACTATTGTTTCAATTCGCTTCAAATTTTAACTGAAGGTATAATTGGGGAATAGCTTTCTTGCTTTTGATTTTGAGGTCACTAGGTCAAGGTCGTCACTCAGGCTAGAAAATTTGCAAAAAAAGAGGGATATCCAGTTTATCAATTGGTACCAAACATTGGGTATGCAGTGCCGATGGGGCAAAGTAGAAAGTTTTTTATGTCAAAAAGTCAAAGGTCAAGTTCACTCAAGCCAGAGAACATTTAAAAATGGAAAATCTCCTGTGCCATGTCCAGAATTGGTTCAAAACTTGATGCCTACCTTGCATATGGGGCAGAGAATAACCCTATTTACTTTGAGGTCAAAGGTCATACAAAGGTCAAGGTCACCTAGGTCTAGGTCGTGTGGAACATGTTCACCTATGTGGATTTTGATCAAATTCCAAGTATACCCCAAACCCCAAAGTTATTGTCATTGGTGGCGTCTATCTGTCCACCCATCTGTCCATGTTCAGTGGAGCACAATATTGAAGGAATATAGCCAGGTTCTCCAAATTCACACAGTTGCAATTGGTGATTGGTCAGTAGCCGACAGTACTACAGTGGCCTAATGTAGAGCGTTGGCCTCGTAAGCGGTAGGTACTGGGTTCGATCCCAGGCCGGGTCATACCAAAGACTTGAAAAATGGAACTTGTTGCTTCCTCGCTTACGCTCAGCATTAAGAGGATAGAACAAGGACTGGTTCACTCGGTGTCAGTATAATGTGACTGAGTGGGGTGTCATGTCTGCCTACGGCATGATATTTCGGTGGGACAGCACTATAAAATGGCAGCATTAGATCTGCTCTGTTACAAGTAGGTTACCCCAGACCTGCATATTAAAGATGTTGGCAATGCAGATTAGAAAATTTCACTTTCTGCGATTGAATTATTAGATGGATTGTCATAAACTTCCTTGTTTAAAATCAAAGTGCAATATTGGAGATGTCCTGTTGTGCTGTCGTTGATGTATATAATGTACAAATTGTACACATGATTATGAATATTTGAATGTAAATAGTATGATATAGTGTTAAGTATTTCTGTAATATATGAGAAATGACATTGTGATAAAGATATATTCAAAATATGATATTAGATTTCAGAGTTGTTGTTGTGTATCTTAAAGAGTACAACAATTCTTGTATCAGGAAAAATTCTGCACCCCATATATTCTGAAAGCTTGTATCATACATTGTACATGTGATGCAGCCACAACTACTGGACAGTCCAGGGCTTTGTGCTGGCATGTGCAATGTTAATTTTTCTATCAAAGGAAAGCATTGAGAAAGTCATCCAGAGTATTTGCAGAACAGTCCATAATTCGTTACCTCGATGCCCCACCATTCTTCTCTCCCAAACAAAGCTTCAGCCCACCCCATAGCGTTGTACATGTGACTCGCTCGTACGATCGGTCGGTCTATCACTCTCCTGAATGAAGTATCACCTCGTATGCCATAACCCCAGGTATTCTTGATAATGTACAGTACAAGGCAGAAATAACTTGCTCATAAACGCGAGTGAAAAAAAAGATTTTCGCGACTTTAATTTATTAATCGCAGCCGGAAAACTCGCCTAAATCGCGCTAAGAAACAAAAGCATAATCTCGACTGAAACGCGTCGACCGTACGCGTTTCAGTCGCGATTATGCTTTTGTTTTTTTGCGCGATTTAGGCGAGTTTTCCGGCTGCGATTAATAAATTATAGTCGCGAAAATGTTTTTTTTCACTCGCGTTTATGAGCAAGTTATTTCTGCCTTGTACTGTACATCATAACATTTGTACTGAACTCCTCACAATTGCCTTATCTTTCTGTTCACAACACTTGAGCTGGTTTGGAGGGTATCTTGAGTAACGGTTCACTGATCTTTAGGAGAAGAAAGTATCGAGAGTCCTTCCGACTGTGCGTACATGCACAACTTTGTTTCCGGGCAATAACTTAAGGAAAACTGAACGAATTCTTTTCAAATTTGGTATGTGGTATATGTGTGTTCCTGCTTGGGTTTGTCTTTCATGCTGATCCTGGGGGTCCTGTTAAAAGTTTTTTCTGGACAATGACTAGTAAAAACTTGAACGGATCATTTCCAAATTTGGTATGTGGGTACACCATGCCTAAAGATCTCACTTCGGATTTTCATGCCGATCCACTTGGGGCCATTTTCCTTTCAGGACAAATTTGATAACTGTGGATAATGTTGCCAGAGGATCATGATTGCTTTCCATACCAGATACTGAACGTTAAGGTTCCAAGCAGTAGTTTCCACATCAGGGGACTCATTACATCTGTGTGTGCATCTCATGTGAATCCAAAGACGTCTTGATTTTAATGTCCTGGTTCCCAAAAACTGGATCTAGACTTGTCCAGATCTCCTTTATCTACATGTGTATTTTGAAGGAGTAAACAGAACAAGATCTTTCTTAATTAAAACTTATTTATTAAAAAAAAAAAAAAATCCCCCAAATGTTACTTGAATAAAGTTTATTTGCATCAACAATAATGGAATGTTGAATGGGAATCAAGAGCATCTCATTTTTAATCATAATCAAGATGATGTATTGTTGAGATTTCGGAAGGCTGGGGAATTCGCACTTTAATTCAAGTGAATCAGGTTAGGGAGATCCCGCTCCCTAAAATGAAGGTCATTTTCACTTAATAACTTTTCCTTCCTTCTTAATCAATGCTGCAAAACTTAAAGCACATCAATCTATCTATTGTTCCATATCTTAAAATTATTTGTCATTTGAAAAACCAGTCAAATAGTTGTCCTATTATTATGCAAATTAGATTTTTTTAGTACCAATTGAGGGGGACATATATATATCTGTATGCGCCTAAAGAGGATTTTGCTGAATTCATTATGTAAACTGATTTATTGAGCTAAAAAGACCTTTTTTGCCTCCATTTTTCCCCACGGGATCTCCCTAACCTATTAATCCCTGGACAGTGCTGTCTGGACTCGATGGCAGCAGGCGGTGCAACCACACGTGGCTGGCTGCACGAGCTCTGGTTTGTCAATACGGGCGCTTTGCTATCTCTAACCCAAAATATATGTTTGATCGATGTTAATTGCTATATTTTTGACCTGAAGTTGCCAAAATTATCATAAATGCACATGTATTAAAGCGTATTGGTCCTTTATTGGAATAGTAGGAATATTTGATCCATATTATCATATTTATATGAGTTATCAATAGTTGAAAAACCCGCTCATAGAGCAGAGATCATTAGAACGAACCAGAGCTCACGCGATCACCCACATGCTGTGCACCTGTCGCTGCTACCAGGGTAAGACAGCATTGTCCAAGGATTATTGTGGAAAGAACGGATTTGACCCAGTCTTCCCTGGCAGTCTCCGAGTCCACCGGATTAAAACCAGATTTACAAAAACTGCTTCCCATCTTTGGCAGACCCGTCATGTAAGACAACTTCAATCGGCAACACTTTGCGTACAATATGCTTGGCCCTTTTCACTCCTTGGTTGAATGGTTCCCCACATGTAGTCACCTATTGTATGTGTCTTACATGTACATGACGGATTTGCTCCATCTTTAATATTTGTCGCTCATTTAGATCTGGCATCAACACTCCATGTTCTGTGTACTGACCAATTACAGAGCTGCTCCACAATTTAGGGATATGTGTGTTGCAACGTCAAGCTCGGGGCACAACTGCATGGGGAAGACAGGTTGACCTTGTGATATTATGAACAGAGAAATGTGTCCTGGAATTGATCGCTATATCTAAATTCTATTCATGTTAATCGAATATCATCATGGTTTCCAGAGATTAAAGTCTTGATCTGATGAAACAAGCCAAAATATACGAGAAAATGAGTTTTACATATACTTGTCGCCCCCTCGCTGCAAAGTGAGACTGGACAGACACATGATCTTGATCTGCTGACAGCTAGGTTTTTGAACACGGAAACCCGGTTCTTGGCCCCAGATCTTAAATCAGCGACATGCAAGATGGGGAGCATATTTTTTTTTTTAGATATGGTTTCAATCAGATTGTCTCTGGACTTTTTCCACTGCCTCAAATACATTTCTGTTAGCAATATCTTGTTCCATTGAGGAGCCACTATGCATTATGGGATTTGGTACAGATAATTCCATTGGAACTGATGGATATCAAAAGGGGACATACAAGTGTCACGTGCGCGAAGATGGGACTCAGAAAGTTCAAAATTCTATATATATATGTTCAGATTCAATTTTACATACACAGAGAGAGGGTACAAAAATTTATTTTACGTACATGACACTCGAATCGACCCAAATTGCTGGAGTGTATAATAATGTTCAACCAGGCTAACCCAATTAATATCTTCAATATATTACATATCATGAAATAGATTGTGAGGTCACCTCAGGTGACTAATTCACGACTCCCATCTAAGTACTGGTTATGCTGCCTTATTTCTTGAAACTATAATACTAAACCTGCTAATGAGTATGAAGAACAAATTAATGCCCAATAGATAACTGAAGGCGGCCAATCAAAAACGGTGATTTACATGAAGTGTAGTTGATAGGCTATCTGCAGATTCATTCCGGACTCGTATCAATGTATCTTAGATTCTAAGATTGCATCATGCAAACTTCGCAATAGATATTGAAGCACAGTTAATGCCAAGCTAAAACATACAACAAGTTCCATTGAACTAAAATTAACTAATCCTCAAGAACATCTTTGAATTTAAATATAAATGTAAACTAATTCAGTTTTTGCCCCCTACATGTACACTGGTTCAAGACAATAATTCAATGTTTTATCAATTCTGCCGTCCTCACCAAAACGGTTGGTGCATTAGGACAATTTCCAACTTGGACACAACATTTCTGGCGAATCGGGTATATTTTGTAACTATTTCTCAGACACTTTTTGAATCTCCTAAGGATTTTATATGTTGTTGGTAACAGTATCTTCATTAGTTTGGGATTACACTATCTTAGTATAGCACAGATTCTAGTGCAGAAAATTGGTCGAGTTTCCGAGCGAGATTCGAACCAGCGACACCCAGAGTAAGGCACCTAATCGCCAGCACTATATGTCGGTGATCTACACCACTCGGCCAACAGGCCTCCCACTAAAATAGGAGGTAGCAGACCGGTAGTCTTGAAAGCGAACATACAGTTCCCCTCTGATGGTCGTAATGACAATGTCATTACGACCATCAGAGGGGTACTGTATGTTCGTTGTCATTACGACCATCAGAGGGGTACATGTTCGCTTTCAAGATTACTGGTCAGCTACCTCCTATTTTAGTGGGAGGCCCGTTGGCCGAATAGTTTAGATCACGGACATATAGTGCTGGCGATTTAGGTGCCTTACTCTGGGGGTCGCTGGTTCGAATCCCGCTCAGGCATGTCAGGACTCGACCAATTTTCTGCACTAGAATCTGTGCTATATAGTGTAATCCCAAACTAACGAAAATACTGTTATACGATCACTTTCTAAATGACAAAAAAAAAATCTTTCTACGTTGTTGGTTGCCTGCCTGCATCTGAACTAGAGTTATATATTTGATAGCCCCATGAGAAAATACAGTTCCTCTCATTTAATTGTTATGCTATTAACATGGAGTTATTCTACATACACAATATACATAAACATCAGATTTGCCATGGAGAATTTTCAAGAAATATTAATAAAAATATCACAATATTCAACAATCACAAAAATAAAATCTATCAGCCTAACGAAATATCACAGTTAAGCTTAGAAAGCCATCAGTTTATGGACTTGAGCAAGTTGCAATTGGTTCTTGATACAAACATTGTACATCTGAATTCATGAATGATATGTTTGTTAAAGGTGAAATGCCAAGGTTTTCATATCTTTCTTTTCGTGTTCTTTGTGGGTTGGAAGTATCAGTTTATTTACTTCTTTTGGTTTTGTCTGAAGTATTTTGTCTCCTAGTAGCTTTAGAAAAGTGCTTCAAAGTTGTTATTTCAAGCTCAGCCGATTGCAGAAATGAAATCAACATCTCTTTAATATCTACCCTTGTTTTGCTGGTTTGTGACGTCACATCAGGCCACCTGGCCAGACGTCAAAATTTGTAACTTTCAGTCTTCCGGTGGCTGGTCTGACGTGACGTGACAATCAAGGAAAGATAAGCGATGCTGGGTTGCAAATCGGAATTCCGCTTTTTAAAAGCTTCTAGCAGACAAACTACTTCAAATTAAACCAAGCAAAGTGGATAGACTGATATTTCTATTAAAGTTCAACTTATATAAAATATAAAAAGAAAAATCTAAAAACTTTTGCATTTCACCTTCAAGGCCATGGAGAAGCCCCTCTCTACCCTCCACTCACACATCACAAAATATTACATAATTGTACAAGTCTACAATGTAGATAACATTAATCCTTTTCAACTCCTGTTACATCGCATATGTATACTTGACTGTCCCAAGTTTGAAAACAACTTCTCTAACGGGCAATTTGCACTATAGTTCAAGTTAATCCCTGGACACTGCTGTCTGGCCTCGATGGCAGCGGGCGGGGCACCGACACCTGGCTGGCTGCATGAGCTGTGGTTTGTCAATCTGGGTGCTTGACTGTCTTTAACCCAGAATATATTCTAATTGATAACCATATATTTTCGATCTTAGGTTGCCAAAATTATCATCAATGTAAGCGTATTGGTCGTTTCTCGAAATAGTAGGAATATTTGGTCCATATTATATTTACACCATGCAGTTATTGATAGTTGGAAAACCCACTCCTGTTATAAACATAGAGATCATGCATGAGAACAAACCGAAGCTCATGCGGTGTTGCACATGCTGTTCACCCATCACTGACACTGAAGCAAGACAGCTTTGTCCAAGGATTAATGTTGAAAGAACTCATTAAAACCATGAAAACTGAGCGATGTTTTACAAATCATTCTATTACCTATTTATTATACACTTCCTGATCATCCTCGCTCCTGAAATGCCAACCCCAGTTGGAAGCAATTTTCAAGTACGTGTACAACTATAGATCAAATCACTCTAAAAAACAGGAAAAGACCCAAAAATGCTTTGAAATAGGGTAATCAAAGGCTATTCTGGTGTATTCCATTATTTCAAACATTTTGATAAAAAAAAGTTGAAAATGAGGTAGTTTGACCGCGAACGGTCAAACCAGCATATTTTTCGGTGTTTTTTCAAGTCCCTTCATTACATTGTATAACATGTACAGATATTGCAGATTATTTAAATCATGATGCTGCCAAAACTTTCTTTGCATGTAAATCGAGCAGATGTACATGTATGTTATATGAAGCAAATAGTTATCACAGGTAATGTTGATCTCTAATGTAAAACTGGATTGGTTGTTACAGTATACATGTATCATGAAAATAGACAGGGACATTATTTATAGAGAAATATATCGGGGGAAGGCTAATGTTCATTAATACAACACATGTTCATGCTTTGTCCATTTATAACTACTTCCATTTACACGTATTACTTTATCTGCTTTCCACAAATGTTTTACAATATATATGTCCTGGACAATACGAGCACAAACTACAGAGCTAGGAAAGATCTACAGTGATCCTACATTTCAAAATATATCAATAATAATCCTACTCTTATAGGTATCTCTCCAGCTGTCATCAATCTCTTAACTCACTTTAGGGAAATTGTGGAATTCGGAAACGTCGAATTAGGGAACATTCAGAAAAAACTTAACGAATTCGACAACTTTGCTGTTCCAATCCACTCTTATTTCATGTAAAATGCAATCGGGCATTCCTCTTCAGTTAGCGATCAGATTTTTTTTTTACTAACAGGTGCCAGCACTTTTTCTCTTGCATTTCATCTCAGCATCCGGAAATTCTACCTGGCATTTTTTCTACAGGTGAGAAAATGTGTGTTTTGTCCTATGTCACCTATGCTTTGAAAATCAAACGGGTATGTTTTCCGAATTCTGCAATGTTTCCGTTTTCCAAATTCTGCAATGTTTCCGAATTCCGCAATTTCTCGAACTGAACTCATAATTCCAACCCCACAATATCTACATTTTTTGTACATGTATCCCAGTTTGAAACATCTCTGCATCTCAATTTCAAGGTTTGCTTATCCAAAGGAATCCTGCAGATCCCCATTCCCGTTAGCTCTCTCACAAAATGAACAGTGAGAATCCAATAGATTCAGTGGGAATTCATTCCGCGGGAATCCAACAGATTCAGTGGGAATCCTATAGATTCAGTGGGAATCCAACAGATTCAGCCATAATCCAACAGATTCAGTGGGTATCTGTAGATTCAGTGGGAATCCAATAGATTCAGCAGGAATCCAACAGATTCAGTGGGTATCTATAGATTCAGTGGGAATCCAATACATTCAGCAGGAATCCAACAGATTCAGTGGGTATCTATAGATTCAGTGGGAATCCAATAGATTCAGCGGGAATCTCCAATAGATTCAGCGGGAATCCAACAGATTCAGTGGGAATCCTATAGATTCAGCAGGAATCCAATATTTCAGCCAGAATCCAACAGACACAGTGGGAATCCAAAAGATTTCAGCGAGAAAATTGTACAAAGATAATAATTTTGGATTCCCACTGGATGAAATTGAAATAATCTGACAAACAAGCATTCCCTCTGACTGATTCAAGGATATTAACAAGGGCATGTTGATGATATATTCCGGTTATGCACTAGTGTATTGGATTTCTCCCGTTTATAGTAATGAGTATGATAAAAATAAACTGTACATATACCATTGAAATTATCACAGCCAAGCTGAATCGACATGGGTGGACGGATTCAACCAATCCTTGCCTACAACGAACATTTAGACAATTCTTTCAGGATAGTTTTTCAATAGGGAGTCACATGGGCCAAGCTGGGCTGGTGGCTTATGGGATTTGCCATGGAGTTGTGGTGTCCGTAACGGCTTCGACCTGTATCAATTTCCCCGATCGGGACGTTCACGGTCTTTGGAGCGTTTCGATGCTGCTGCATGGGTCAATTTTAAATGGACAGAATCCGTAGCTGATGAGGTCTTGGAGGGCTCCACCTGTGGGCCAGATGAGGTACCAGTCGACAATGAACTGGATGACTTCTTGGGGCTGGTGGCGGAGGTAGACGTGACTGTGGCACTGATAGACAGAGATTCCTTAGAGAAAGACGATGATGCAGGAAGATAGTTCCTGTTGGAGGGCGGGGCCGGTGTGCGAGCTTTAGTTTGGGGCCTGGACCGCTCTGTTGTGATTTCCTTGCCTGGAGAGACACTCCGACTGGGCCGTGTAGGTACGGCTCCATGTCTTGTCCCACAATGCAGTATCGTCATGTTTTTTAAAGACTTCAGTGGCAACAAGGGCTGGTTCCTCCGACTTTTCTCAAAACATTCCAAAGAAAGATCTGAAAAAAATGTATCAGAAACATTTCAGAATAGTTATCAATATTTCACTTGTTTTCTTGATTTATTTTTTAGCCTGTGCATTGGTTCAAGCTACTCTGTGAATTTATCTTTTGAGTTTTCTTGAAAAAATCAAACAGAATGTAACATGTTTCATTGGTTGATATGTTTGTTTAGTAGTATGTGGGGTCATTTTAGTAGCTAGACTTACGGATTGACTCCTCCACCACTCCTGGTATGACCTCTCTCAGAGCCTCACAATTTATTTGTAAAGATGGATTCACATTTATTTCAATCAGCCATGCCTGAAAGTCAAGAATGGCAATTTTGAAATTCCAATTTTCCACACAGAAACTTTTGATACCAATTTTGGTTTTTCACATTATAGCATTCAGAAGTTGGCATATATAATACAAGAACAATAATACATGTACAAAGATTCATAAGAGAATTTCATCATTGCTGTAGATCTTGAGCCATGTTTACAAGTATGTGTGATTTGAAATTTCGAAATTTTTCTCCCAAGTCCTGTTAGCAGTAGTGGGAACACAGACCGATTCCCATAAAAAATTTTAGCAATCTGAAAAGAAATGATAGCTTTATAGACTTCTTGTAGGATTGCAAGAATCTGTATAAATTCCAGTGGATTGCTATGAAAAGCAAGGCCTGGACATTGGGTAAACATGTATTTAAAATATTCCATAACCATTTTACTGCCCAACTGTAGTAGTAAACCGATGTGGGCATGCTGTGGATGCATGGGGCTGCTTTGTTTGAAAATATATTCTGATATTTTCAATATCCGGGTTCATACATTTACAGCAGGAAAAATTTCAAGAGTTGTCCAGGACTGTCCAGGTCAATAATTTTAATTTTCCAGGATAACAATAACTCGCAACTAAGTTGAGCAAATTAACGAAATTCAGAAACAAATATTGGCACAGTAATGTGTGGCATCAGACATGTCAGATCGCTGGTTCTCCCAGAAGATGAAAGCGTAGTTCTTCCAGGAGTATAACTTTATTTTTAAGCATTTTCCAGGACTTTTCAGGAGTTTTTAAAAGTTTCCAGGAGGCGTATGAACCTTGTCCAACATTCTTACCTTCATATCCTGGTCAATCATAAAGTCCAGTCCATACAGGTCAAAGTATCCCACCTTACACTGAAGCTTGTGTTTAACTGCGTGGAAACAGTGCACCATTATCTTCTGCATTTGTTTCTATTTAAAACATAAAATAAAATGTAATTATTTCAAATCATTGTTGACCTGCAATATTTAAGCTCTACAGCAATAAAACGAATTTGACAGAATGACGTGTACAAAACAAAGCTACATGAGGCTGTAGCTCATTGAGTATTGGAAGACAATGCCTGGCATCGCTGGATTTCTATAGAAATGACAGATCATCACGGAACTTCTCCAAAAAGAGGAGTTGATTTTTTAAGTCATATACGCTCCTAGGGAGCAACAGGATTGCTACGGTAACAAGGCATATCAATTGCATTGACGCAAGAATAAAACTGGAAGAACTCCCATGGGGCTTCGCAGTTTCTAGAAACTCATTAGGATGTTGATGATAATCTTGCTGTACCAGTGCTCACTATTTTGTCATTGATCACAGGTGTGTAAGTATTCAAAGAGTATTGAAAAAATCTCCGTCTGAAATCTTTGCCAAATGCATGCTTATGAATGGGGCTGCTTTGCCCAATCCACACCGACAGCAACCAAAACGTGTAGAATCAAGAACGATGACCTCAGCTAATAGGACAAAGTTTATCCCAGGACACACAAGATGATCATGCGCATGCATGTCTCCAAAACGTGCATGCATTCAGAATGTAGAAGTTACATGTACCAAATTACCGCAGACGCGTGTTCAGTGAAGCTTAATATATATCCTCAGCCACGTCACGCAGGGTATCTAGTTATATACAGTCATATACTACCCTCAGTCACAGAGGATATCCAGTTATATGTTATATCCTCAGTCACAGAGGGTATCCAGTTATACACTGTCACAGCTAGGGGGCCTCGGTGGCCAAGCGGTCTAAGGTGTTTCGCTGGTGACTGTTTAAGCCGCACAGCGCTAAATGGGCCACAGGTTCAAGCCCTGCTGGTGCATGTGTGAAAGTATGCTAGTTATATACTTCCCGACGGGCAGTGGTTCTTTATCGGTACTCCGGCTTCCTCCACCAATACAACCAAACTGGCTGTCACCATATGAGTGAAATAACCGTGAGTGTGACATTAAATCAAATCTAGCGGATACTCACCGGTAAAGTATTAAGCACCCAATCAGATTCCAGCCCTTTATCTGCTGCCAGGTTTGCATTTATGTATTCATTCATCTTTTCCATACTCCACGCGGTATCCTCTTTAACATCTTCATACTGTGGGTCTTTCTTTTGAATATACTGAAGGTCAGAAATCAAAGGGATAGCATATTAACACACTTCCCACAACTGATGAGATGCATGGTTGGTCAAATGTAGTGAGAACAAACCTGATTGGTCAAATTTAGTTAGAACAAACCTGATTGGTCGAATGTAACTAGAACAAACCTGATTGGTCAAATGTAGTAACAAACCTGATTGGTCAAATATAGTTAGAACAGACCTGATTGGTCAAATGCAGTTAGAACAAACCTGATAATTGGTCAATTGAAAAGTCAGAAGAAACCTGAATGGTCAAATGTGAAGAATATTGGAACCTGAGAATTTAATTGGTCAAATTCTAGAGCAAGAAGTTTTGAGATATTTAAAGTTAGAACAGGCCTGTGTGGTCAATTGTAAATGAGAGAAAATTGGTAAAATACAGAGAACAAACCTGATTGGTCAATTTGAAGAAAGTATTTGGTCATTACTTATACAGAACAAACTGAAAGGGTAAAATGTAAAGAAAGAAAGAACCGGACTGGCCAATATTCAGAACAAACCTGATTGGTCAGATGTGTGGTGAGATTGGTGTCTTCGAAGCTGAACTTCTGGCAGGAGAGTCGTACATAACCTTTGTGATAGAGCACTAGATAGGGAGCTGTACTGGCTATGAGCATGTATGTTCGAATGTCAAACTTCCTGTCATCCAGCAGAAGAGGATTCATGATGTACCTGATTGGACAATATTCATAAACATAATTATGTACCAGTAACTTATATGGTTGGTCAATATACCAGTAAGTGTGGTTAAAAAAAACACAAATCCATTTCTTAGAAATCATATCTTGAATAGGAGTTCTGATGAATCCATGACATTATCTTCACCCGACATTGTCCCCACCAACACTTTTCCACCACCATATTCCCAATGCCATTATCCCCACAGAAACTTTCCCTACTGGCATCTTCCCCAACGATATTATGCCAACCCGAGGTTTTCTCCACTCGACATTTTCCCCACCCTAATATTGTGAAATGTCATAAATGGTCCGATTTGCTTTGGGATTTCAGATCGTAATGCAGTTGATTTTGCTACGAGAGCAAAATGTTGTATTATTGCATTTCTGGTTGTTTCATAAATATACTAGAAATACAAATGGCATTTGTAATTACTCAATAAAACTTCAATCAGTGGGGTTAGTTTGTAGTATTAATAATTTTTGCTCATCCTGCAGTGACGAGGAGGTTAACCCCTCTCAGCTGGGTACATGTAGTATTGATGAAAAAAATTGTCAAATTTACGTGAACGATCCTCATTTCACAATATTAGGGTGGGGAGAATGTCGGGTGGGGATAATGTCGTTGGGGAAGATATCGATGAGGAAAGTGTCGGTGAGGAGAATGTCGGGTGGGGATAACGTCTGTACCCCAGTTCTGATGAATGTGCGATGTAATGTAGAAGCAGATGAGAAAACAGAAATACAAGTTCTGTCACTTGATTTGTTAACTGAGCCCAGTGGAAGCTACCATCATGCCGAAGTTGAATGGATAGCTAGATAGTATACTGCAAGCCCCACATCGCATGATATGTACCGTCTCCTGGCCCTGACCCCTGTGGCTATTGACCTATTGACTCACCTCTGAATGACCCTGGACATCATCGGTTTTATGCTGCGTCTCTGTTGCTGTGCCTGGTCCCTCTCCTCGAGGGTTTTAGAAATTTCCTCTTTACTCCGTATGAGATAGATCCCCTTGCCCTGGTTCATGCCCGTTGGTTTACAAATCCAGATCTCGCCATCTGAGGAAGGAATATCAATGTATTTGGTCACAGAAATCACAGCTATTTATTTATTATACTGTATGCATTTCATGAAAGTGATTTAGAAAGTGAACTACTTTATTAATCCAATGAAAACCCAAGCACTTAAAGTCCCTGGACGTGGAAATTACTGATTTGGCTTGGAATCGTAATGGCATGGAAAGCAATCCGAAGCTACATCCTGTGGCAAGGTACCCATAATTACCACATTTGTCCTGAAAAGAAAATTTGGTGTGTATGGCCCCCATATAGCAATCCCAAATGAGATCTTGAGGAAAGTACGCTCATACCAAATTTGGAATGAATCCGTTCAGGTTTTCGAAAGTTATTGCCCAGAAACAAAATTTCAGTCCACAGGTGGTGCCACCTATTTGCAGATCAGCATGAAAAACAATCCCAAGCGAGATCTTGAGATGAGGTAGACCTACCCGCGCATACCGACTTTTTTCAACAGTCATTGTCCGAAGTTGCAAGGACAGACCGACCCCAATCCTATAGTTCCCCTTTAGGCATTCGGGCATCGGGGGACATTTATAACAGATTTGTCATCAGTGAGGGTGATATATGTAAAGCACACTCCCGAAGTTCAGAGGGACTCCCAATCACCAGCAGTACATACATCACTCGGCTATCATGCATCTCAAAAACCTAAGCAAAAGTCCAGACTTTCCAGTCTATTGCTAGCTTATATTCTAATAATGGTCAGATATATTTTGAAAGATGTCAGGACATTTTCGGAAAGTGATATTTTAGTAATGCACATTTCAGCACACAACATTTCAGCAACATTATTTCACAGGCAAAATCATATTGAAATAAAGTTATTGACTTAGTTAGACTATAGGGCTACCAAGATGTAAAATGTTGTGATTATCCAGATGTCAAATTCAGTCAAATTTGGCAAAGTCCTTCAAAGCATATAGATTTCATACTCTCTTGATACTTCCATTCCATATTCCATGGAAGTGTATGTAATTAACCAGCATACCTTTGTACTGATTTAAGAAAGCCTCTCTGTCGTTCTTTTCATCCAATCGGAATGTCTCTGGCACAAAGTCGGCCATTCGTAACCGGGGTGGTCTCCCTTTAGTTGACATCGTGACTCTCTCGTACTCCTGCAGACTGTTGAAAAGGCCAAGTTTGTTTGTCAGGAGCTGACAGTTGGGAATATGATTTACAAGCTGCTCTCCTGAAATGTACAGTTGTATAAAACGTCAAGGTCGCTTCCTCATTCCTCTGGAAACTGCAGGAAACAGCCTAACATTGACACAAGCAAGCAATCCCTATGTAATCATTTGCCTGGAGGGCAATTGCATGCTAATAAGTTTAATTATTTTTATCCCTGAATGGTCACCTAAAAAGGCTGGGCTGCGATGTCCAGGTACTGGAATGTAATTTTATGTCAATGTCACTTTTTATAAATGTCATATCAGTAATCATTAGTAAACAAGTGACTACACACTGATGAAAATATACCAGCCACAACACAAACTTTTTATGGTGACTTCCTTCATGCCTTCAACTTTGGGCCATAAGCTGCCCTTTGGCCTACAATTGTGACCGTATAATTTTCTGTGCATGTTTAAAATCTCCATGGTACTCGAATGGACAACTATGACCACCAAAAGATGAGTGACACATGTACATGACAAATATAGTGAAAATCAGATTTCTTTTCTAGACATCATTTCAATATATATTTGATGAGTAAAATCATTGAAATCTTTTGATTCAGTTAGTATCATATGAAAAACATCCAGTGCTGACCAAGCGCAGCATCCCACAGGCTGAGGTATTGAGTTGCAGGCGTAGGGTCTACCGACTCAACAATGTTTATTGCTTTTTTTCAGATCATTTGGTTAGAAGGTTGTTGGGGTGAGTAACCCACCAAAAAAGATACCTACCCAAAAGTTGTTAAATAGGGAACAAGATCATGAATACTCATGGAACTTAATTGGCAATATTGTACAAAATGTTTGGGGTTTTTTGGTAGTTTATGCTGTGAAATCTTAGCTTTATTTCGTAAATTAATTTAACTCATCATAAAAACATATCTTTCCCTACCTATCTAGGCTAGGGTCTGGTTACGGCAACCAAACATTTTTAGGGATGGCCTCATGCTTTCCACAAGTTTTCCATATAAACTGTGTGTTGACAGACTGGGTTTACTTACCTTCCCTAAAAGAAGAGTAGCTGATTCTGCTCTTACATTCTACCCAACGTAATTTGAAATTTTCGTTGGTTTTGTCCTGAATCCGTTTCCAGCCAAGTGCCAACAGGGGAGCCTCCACCCTGAAATCAGTCACAATAAGACAGTTAAATAAAATGGACAATTAGCAATAAGAAAGCTTTTAGCACACAATAAAATGAAATTCCTGATCTATGATAATGACAGAGAAGACGAGCAAGAGGGCTAAAAATTTATCACATTAAGACAATGTGTATCAAAAAAGTGATTTAAACATCAGTAATATACAGCATTTATTGTTTCACTCCTCTTAAATTAACTTGCTCTGGGGATAGAGGAATCACACTCTTCTTTCTCGCATAATCACACTCACTGTTCTTAGTCTCACATAATCACACTCACTGTTCTTAGTCTCACATAATCACACTTACTGCCCTTTCTCGCATAATCACACTCACTGTTCTTTCTCGCATAATCACACTCACTTTTCCTAGTCTCACATAATCACACTCATTGTTCTTTCTCACATAATCACACTCACTTTTCTTTCTCACATAATCACACTCACTTTTCTTTCTCACATAATCACACTCACTTTTCTTTCTCACATAATCACACTCACTGTTCTTTCTCACATAATCACACTCACTTTTCTTTCTCACATAATAACTCACTGTTCTTTCTCACATAATCACACTCACTGTTCTTTCTCACTTAATCACATTCACTTTCCTTTCTCACATAATCACACTCACTGTTCTTTCTCACTTGATCACCCTCACTGTTCTTTCTCACATAATCACTCACTGTTCTTTCTCACATAATCACACTCACTTTTCTTTCTCACATAATCACTCACTGTTCTTTCTCACATAATCACACTCACTGTTCTTTCTCACATAATCACTCACTTTTCTTTCTCACATAATCACTCACTTTTCTTTCTCACATAATCACACTCACTCTTCTTTCTCACATAATCACATGCATTGTTCTTTCTCACATAATCACACCCTCTGTTCTTTCTCACATAATCACACTCATTGTTCTTTCTCACTTAATCACACTCATTGTTCTTTCTCACTTAATCGCACTCACTGTTCTTTCTTACTTAATCACACTCACTGTTCTTTCTCACATAATCACATTTACTTTTCTTCCTCACAAAATCACACTCACTGTTCTTTCTCACATACTCACACGCATTGCTCTTTCTCATATAATCACTCACTTTTCTTTCTCACAATCACTCACTGTTCTTTCTTCTCACTTAATCACATTCACTGTTCTTTCTCACATCACTCACTGTTCTTTCTCACATAATCACTCACATTTCTTTCTCACATAATCACACTCATTGTTCTTTCTCAGTCACACTCACTGTTCTTTCTCTCACATAATCACACACTTCTTTCTCACATAATCACACTCACTTTTCTTTCTCACATAATCAGACTCACTGTTCTTTCTCACATAATCTCACTCACTGTTCTTTCTCTCACATAATCACACACTTCTTTCTCACATAATCACACTCACTTTTCTTTCACACATAATCACTCACTTTTCTTTCTCATATAATCACACTCACTGATCTTTCTCACATAATCACATCCACTGTTCTTTCTCTCACATAATCACACACTTCTTTCTCACATAATCACTCACTTTTGTTTCTCACCTAATCACACTAATTGTTCTTTCTCACATAAACACACTCAGTGTTCTTTCTCAAATAATCACATTTACTGTTCTTTCTCTCACATAATCACACACTGTTCTTTCTCACTTGATCACCCTCACTATTCTTTCTCACATAATCAGTCACTGTTCTTTCTCACATAATCACACTCACTTTTCTTTCTCACATAATCACTCACTGTTCTTTCTCACATAATCACACTCACTGTTCTTTCTCACATAATCACTCACTTTTCTTTCTCACATAATCACTCACTTTTCTTTCTCACATAATCACACTCACTCTTCTTTCTCACATAATCACATGCATTGTTCTTTCTCACATAATCACACCCTCTGTTCTTTCTCACATAATCACACTCATTGTTCTTTCTCACTTAATCACACTCATTGTTCTTTCTCGCTTAATCGCACTCACTGTTCTTTCTTACTTAATCACACTCACTGTTCTTTCTCACATAATCACATTTACTTTTCTTCCTCACAAAATCACACTCACTGTTCTTTCTCACATACTCACACGCATTGCTCTTTCTCATATAATCACTCACTTTTCTTTCTCACAATCACTCACTGTTCTTTCTTCTCACTTAATCACATTCACTGTTCTTTCTCACATCACTCACTGTTCTTTCTCACATAATCACTCACATTTCTTTCTCACATAATCACACTCATTGTTCTTTCTCAGTCACACTCACTGTTCTTTCTCTCACATAATCACACACTTCTTTCTCACATAATCACACTCACTTTTCTTTCTCACATAATCAGACTCACTGTTCTTTCTCACATAATCTCACTCACTGTTCTTTCTCTCACATAATCACACACTTCTTTCTCACATAATCACACTCACTTTTCTTTCACACATAATCACTCACTTTTCTTTCTCATATAATCACTCACTGATCTTTCTCACATAATCACATCCACTGTTCTTTCTCTCACATAATCACACACTTCTTTCTCACATAATCACTCACTTTTGTTTCTCACCTAATCACACTAATTGTTCTTTCTCACATAAACACACTCAGTGTTCTTTCTCAAATAATCACATTTACTGTTCTTTCTCTCACATAATCACACACTTCTTTCTAACATAATCACTCACTTTTCTTTCTCACCTAATCACACTCATTGTTCTTTCTCACTTGATCACACTCACTGTTCTTTCTTATATAATCACATTCAGTGTTCTTTCTCACTCACTTTCCTTCCTCACACACTCACTGTTCTTTCTCACATAATCACACTGTTCTTTCTCACATAATCACTCGTTCTTTCTCACATAATCACACTCACTTTTCTTTCTCACATAATCACATTCATTGTTCTTTCTCACATAATCACACTGACTGTTCTTTCTCACATAATCACTCACTGTTCTTCCTCACATAATCACTCACTGTTCTTTCTCACATAATCACACTCACTGTTCTTTCTCACATAATCACACCCACTTTTCTTTCTCACATAATCACTCACTGTACTTTTTCACTTAATCACACTCAGTTAATTCTCACTTGATCACTGACTGTTCTTTCTAAACAATCACACTCACTGTTCTTTCTCACATAAACACACTCAATGTTCTTTCTCACATAATCACTTGCTTCTTTCTCACATAATCACACTCACTGTTCTTTCTAATCACACTCACTGTTCTTTCTCACATAATCACATTCACTGTTCTTTCTCACATAATCACTCACTTTTCTTTCTCACATAATCAGACTTACTGTTCTTTGTCACATAATCACTCATTGTTCTTTCTCACATAATCACACTCATTGTTCTTTCTCACATAATCACACTCACTGTTCTTTCTCACATAATCACACTCACTGTTCTTTCTCAAATAATCACTCATTGTTCTTTCTCACTTAATCACACTCACTGTTCTTTCTTAGTCAATCACATTCACTGTTCTCTCACATAATCACACTGACTTCTTTCTCACATAATCACACTCACTGTTCTTTCTCAATAATCACATTCATTGTTCTTTCTCATATAATCACACTCATTGTTCTTTCTCACTTAATCACACTCACTGTTCTTTCTCACATAATCACATTCACTGTTCTTTCTCACATAATCGCAAATCAATTAATGGACCTGTCCCGATGTAATTCTTACACAGCGCACCGACAGGTGCAATGATACGTGACTCCCACTTGTGGTTTGTACTTTTCATTTCTCCTTCATGCATGGGAAATATTTTTAATCAGTGATAACTAAAATTGAAGTTGCTAAAATTATCATCAATATAAGCATAGGATATTTACAGTTATCAATAGTTACACATATTCCCCATGCTGTAGGCATAGGCAGGAGAGAAAAAGTATGAACCACACATTTACGTCGGGCGTCAAACCTTCGACTAATAATTAATCGGGATAGGCCAATTAGCTCATCCAACAACTACATGTATACAGACTCACAAAGAAGCGCCATTGCCTCCCCCCACATAAAATGTTGGCTGCATATTGGTTGGCAAGCTGCAGTTAGGTAGTTTGCTGTGTCTGCTGCCGTGCCCTCGTCGCCCGTCACCCCCTCGTCTAGAGCCTCCCTGCTTCCCAGAATTGCAATTCTCTGATCCTTCTTCCTTGTTAGCACTGGGAGCCTGTTCCTCAGTACCTGCTAGATATAAGACAGAAAACTGACCTCAATGTCTAGATAATTAAAACATGTATACCGATGCATGTCCTTCATTTCATTCAACCTCCATGAAATGTAGATAAAATAAAAGTATTTATTGGGAGAGTATATGACTGGGAATCAGCCTCCATGTACAAGACATTTGAAGTACTTTATAAAAGCATAGATTAATTGCTTGAATGTAGAGTAAAAACATGACTCTTCCCATCAACATAATACATGTAATAAACATTCACCAGCTTAACCCTGTCTGACCTGGACGATTTGGGGTGAACCGCAGCAGAAAGTGCCCCCCCCCCCATATATATTCACTATCCCTTAGGCTAAAGTGCTTACCACACTATATCCTTGGGTCAAGTTCTACTAGGAAATGTAAAGAAATCCAACATGGCCACCATGATGATGTCTCTGAGTGACGTCATTTCTCAGACAATTTTTTTGTCAGATTTTTCAAATTCTTTTGTTTATCTTTTTTCTTTACAAAAACTGCATGATAAATTAGTAAATAATAATCTCATGTGAAATAAAATAGCTTTTGTCCGCTTTTCCTCGCAGAAAAGCAGGAATTTGGAAGAAAACATCAGGCGCTGGTATCCCACATGGTCGCCATTTTGAATTTACCCATAATTTTCTGCTTGGGGGATTATGCAAATATGTCCAAAATGATCCCAATATGATAAACTACAAAAGTCTATTGTAAAGAAGTTTGAGGAATACACATTTGGCTTTTCAGAATAATTCTGGGTAAAAATACAAATTTCTTTTCTGAGAGAAAGTAAGTTTGAGCAAATAATTTATTACAAATATGACCATTCATTAAACCAAAACTGAAGCTATAATGTACAGAGAATTAGATTTACTGTCGCATTCAGCAATATTTCAGCTATATAATGTACATCACACTGTAAAATCCCTACAGATTTCCCAACCAATCAGATTCTGCCTGCAGATTTTCCAACCAATCTGATTCTGCCTACAGATCTACCAACTAATTAGATTCTGTCTGCAGATTTCCCAACCAATCAAGTGCCATCAATCAAACATACAAAGCCTATCTGTGCATGTATGTAACCTCCAATGAAGATCCAGACTGAACAAATATATACAGTATCTCTCATTTATTAGAAACAATCTGGAATGGTTAGAAGGGCAAGGTTAACAGAAAATCTGAGAGCAATTCTCCCAGTCCTTTATTGTCTCTCTTTTCAATGGCTTAAAGTTTGGTCATGAAATCCACCCACTTAAGGGTGATATTGAAAGAAGAAATATGAAGAAAAAAAATCATATTTACATTGATTTTGTACAGTATTTTAGTTAAGGAGCTGTCAAGTGGGCTTAACCCAGTTAAGTATAAGAACCCCAAACACAGCGTCAAATTGGTCTACAAGTGTCAAACAACAGTACTGGATGAGTATTTTCTCCATGTAGTACCTACAAGAAAACATTAATCAAAAGGTTTTCAATGTTAATTTTTTATTTCCTGAAATTTCTTTCCTATATTTCTCAGGAGAATTTGACTCTACAGTTGGATAATACCACTTCAGTTGTATTATGCTTTAGCACTTGTATTAATTTGACATTGTATTTGAGGTCCTTCTATTTGACTGAGTTTAAAGTCCCAATGACTAAAATAAGGTACAAAATAAATGTAAATATGCATATTTATTTATATTGCTTTTTATTATTATTATTATTATTTTTTTTCTATGTTTTTTCATTTTTCTTCTTTCAATATCGTCCTCATGTTTAGATTGACAAAATGTGTGAATTTTCATGAACATACTCCAAGCCATTGGGAAGAAATCACCAAAAGACTGAGATGGCCACGGAAATTTGGTTTATTTTCTGGTACCCTTCTCCTGATAAACTGAGGATAAAATATGAATTTTGTCTTTGCTACCATTGAGAACACCCACACTGTAGCTCCAAACTGTAACATGTACAATGTAAAAGGAACAATTTTTCCATTGGACTCACTGAATGACATTGATTTGAGCTAAGCTCCGTGATTAACTCAAGTTTTGACTTGACAACTTAAGAGGCGTTGACACCACAGGATGCCATCAATAAACTGACCTGGTAGAAAGCTTGGTGATTTACACAGGCAGCCAAGTTACATGCTGCAGGCATTGTATCCCTGGATAGCTAAGTCACCCACCCATATAGTATTGCTACATTTTCAACTTTAATTACGGTATAAACTTTTGAGGTCCACATCTACACATGTATGTACATATCTACTGTCTTCAAAGAGAGGGCAATTTAGCTAGGGCAAAGAGAATGACACAATTTAACCTAACAAGTGCCTATGTTACTGCAATAATGATGTAATTGTTCTGCAGGTAACGGAGTATAAACGTGTATACAGCACTTGTTAATATACCTTCTGCACTATTTTCGACTGGCATGTTGGCGTTTTCACACTCAGAACATATGGTCTTCAAACTGACAGTGTCGGAGAATGCGGACTCTCCATTGTCGTTGTCGCTATCCTGGTCAGCACTGTCAGTAGGCAAGCTCTCATAGCCAGAATCAATCCCTACTGAAACGTTTTCGTCAGCCTTGTTTACGTCAAGTTGGCCATAGATGTGTAGTTGTTGTTGATCTTTTTTTATCTTGGTCGAGCTTGATCCCATGACATATTGGGAGAGTTTGTTCGAGATCACAATCTCTGGGTTAATTCCACCCTAACCACAAACAGTATGTAAGCTTACATATGTCGACAGTTACACCTTAAACTTTGAATGATCGAATCCTTCAACAACTTCTGCTAAAACACATTTTAAAATGTTAATATGAACACAACAGCTTGCATGGACAGAAGCACACATGTAATTCAAACCTTCAAAACCAAGCCAGCTATATCACATCCTTTCTCTAAGAGGCCATCCCAGCAATAATAGTCCAAGGTAATAACAAAACACTGTTATGGATTTATGGCCTGTCAAACTTTCTGGAGTGCTCAAACGAGGTCTCCAGTAACTATAGAAAGGTGGATACACTCCAGGTTACAAGCCCCAATGCCCCTGTTCTAGGCTCTAAGTAAGCAGTTATGTTATGGGGTTTATGGGTGCCCTATAATCAGTAATAAGATTTGTTATACAGAACTAGATTGTGTTGTCAGGAAGGGCAGCTGAGGAGTTCAGCCATATTGTTTACAGTGTAGAACCTTGGTTACACATGAGGCTCACATGGGTTGGGGGACTATACACTGGGACTTGTCTACATTTGCAATATTCAATACGAGGCTCACAAGGGTGGGTTACTGTAAAGATCTGTCCATTTCAGTCCAATTTAACTGTAGAGCTTGTCAAAAATCAGCAGTAACTGGCTCCTCATAAATCTCCTTTTTTGAAAGAGTGTATAACAAATGGAGATGTACCGGTATACAGTTTATCAATACGGTATGTATAATTTATTATAAGACGGATAATTTTCGAAGACAGGGTCCGAAATAAGCAAATTCAAATTGATCGGTCAAAATAACTTTTCATAAGACAAACCAAAATTTGATCAGACATACATATATAATAGTACACGGCAGGACGTCACACATTTAATCAGACAAGTTAAATTCTTATCAGACATGCCTGATGTCCGACTGCTATTTCAGACACTGAAAAGATATTTTATGTTTTCCTGTGTTAAAATCCATTGTGCTTGTTTGAGGCACTGGGACACTATTGTATATGGTGCATCACGACTTCATAATGTATTAGTAATGTTTTATAGTGAACAAAGGTGTGTATTAATTTAACATCAGATCATTTGATCAACATGGGATAGGTCAACACATCATGGCCATTGACCACAAACATCAATCAAATTTGACATCAGCCCATGGAATTGTATACTGGTCACTGCCTGAAGGTATAAATGATACAATGTATATCATGGAAATATGGAATTCACTGATCTATACAAAAAAAAAAGATGAGGAGCCAACAGTTGACTAATTATTTCATTGCGAACATTATATCAGGGCCTTAGATTACCTCTGTGTATATGACGTTAAACGTTGTGCCCAAATTAAGATGCACCCAAATTATAGCGAAAATAAAAAATAAAATAGAATAAATATATTTTTGAATTTTAATTTTCGTATTCTGTTTTAATTTTTCTTGCATTGAGAATCAATGTTCATTTCTGCTCATGGAGAGTCTTCATCAATTAACGTCATCTTTGAGTCAGAGCCAACCTATTTAGCCAGAATATGGTTTATACTCCATGTAAGTATCACGAGACAATGCATACCATGACTGTGGACAACAATATGTCTAGACTCGAGCCTTTTCAGCTGCACAAAGACTCAGACAATAGTTTCCTACATGAAGTATCTACCCAGAATTTGGGTTGTCACTAATTTGAGCATATTTCAGGGTGCAAAAAGAATTTTACCACGTCGAATAGCTGTTGTGCCCAAATTAGGGTAATATAAAGCCCTGTATATATCCTAGCTAACAAAAGTCCTGACTTCCCAAGCGCCTCAAATGAACAAAATATCTCTGTATCTTAATACATCCTTAATACATCATGTACAACCCAAGTGGTCACTCAATGCCTAGACCTCTGATGACAAGTAAATAAATCATGTTAAACAAATACATGTATCACAATTCAGATTTTAAAAAAACAAAAGAAGTTTGATATGATGGATGATACATTGATCATCCAGTTGACAGATAGTGACCACATCCTACTTAGCTTAAATATATCCTGTACTCTAACTCACCTCAGTGACATTTAGACAATATGTATTCGAGGAAATATGAATTGATATCTAGTAGACCCATTCGAGGACATCCAGATTTATGGTTTTCTTAAAATATTACAATCTTCTAAAGTACCTGGTACTGATGAATGGTCCACACAGATTGGACTGACCAATCACATATCTCAGTTATAGGAGTACTTACTTATTTTATATAGGTACCTATTACAAAGGTTAGACTCTTAAAGAAATATAACCAACCATTTTACTTTCGTTGAGGGTGATAAACCTTTTATTTTTATTACAATTTGTGAAGTCATGTTTCCGCTTTGAGGTCAACGTGGGCGCCGCCATATTGCCTGTGGGATGACGTGACTGATGACGTCGGCATTCAGAACAACGTCACGGCTAACGTTTGATCCAGGGACTTTCCAACTATAGCATTTGAATTACTCTGGGTTGGAGTTTTAATTCGAGGAATAAACTGGCGCGGCAAATTCCACAGGGGGAATTCATAAAAGGAATTTGGTTTAGGTTATCTTCGCCAACTGAAAATTCTTCTCCAAGTTTTTCAAGTGAGACTTGCCCGATTCAATTTGGACAAAATTTGAAACTGAGCGGTAAACTAAAAGAGTGTGCTCTGCAATTGTCCAGTGACGATGCTTCTAAGTTCATAAACATTTTCATGATTACACTTGAACTACTAAAATCAACTAGAACGTCATTGAATTTACTGGGTTCCTTCTCCTTCGAATTATCGGCATGATCAGCACGATCAACCTTAAATCTCCATGACGTTGTGACGTTTTTAGATGAGTATAATCTCACTTGCGCTCATCTAAAAATGTCACGATGTTTCTTCATGTTTTAAGTGCTTCAAGAGAAATTAATTATTAGAAGTTACAATGGATATAAATCAGCTTAGTTTTGTAACGTTATTGGATTCATGAACTATATATTATAATTAATATGTTGGATGAACATGAGATGGACAACAAAATGGGTGGAACAAACAGCATTAACATGACTGTGACAGAACAAAACAAGGATTACAATGTACTTTGCTGAACAAATTTATATTTTATTTTAAGTATACAACGGCAGGTGTTGGCAAATGATCCATATTCATCAAGTCCGGTGATTTGACTAACTGATTGTACCGATAGAAACATTTCAATGATTGCCTGTCGTTGGCATACAAAAATAAAGACTTTCTAGATAAATATTTTCATCATGTTATATCTTGTTCGAAAGCTTGGAGTATAATCTTTGACACTATGAAAGCGATGATACGTATATATTCGCTTCATTCATGTTCATGACAGTGTTGATACCAGCTTGGAACTGTTAAAAATGCCGGTACAGAGGGAGTTAAATTGTCTCCAGTACTGTCCGTCTTCTGTTTGCCCAACACATTGGTGGTATATATTGGAAGTTGTTTATGAAATAGAATTTTGATATTTGGCTTTTCAATTTATACTGCAGCTTCATTTTCTTGTGTTTGCCACTCATTTGCATCGAATATATCTTTCTTCGTGAAAATCAACCTACACTTTTTGAATGGCTTTGTCTGTCTTCGTTCTTCCAACATACATTACCATTTTAGACAAAGGACAACAAATTTTTTTTTTTATACATTTAATAATAATGAAATGTTAGCGTGAATGATTTTCATCACATATAATCATTGCAAATTAGAACAATTTGATAAAAAACACAAAATTGTCCGTCTTCGTTCGTCCAACATATTCCTACGAAGTAGGCTACAGATCGCAAATTGTCCGGTAATGAGTGAGTGAGTCAGTCAGTCCATCCGAATCCTTTCGTCGGCAAAATAAGGAGAACCACTGACATTAGAACCTTGATTTTTGGCATGAACGTGCATTAGGCCATTGTTACCAGCAAGTTCTAAGCTGACCGAATTCTGATGAAAATTTGATTTATAATTTTTTTTTATTATTATTTATTGTTAGCTCAGCGAGTGCACTGTCATGCCCATTGGGAACCCCTGGCTGTATGTTTCACTGTATATATAACACAGTACAAAACGTGATGGGATAATGAAATGATAAAGATGCTAATTTTCCATCATTTGTTAGTGCATTCATCTACACTGCTATTATCAACTTGCCATTCTTAATACACACAATTCAGTATATTGTTATAGATATATGTAAACTGTGGCCTTTAACGTGTATTCTATTTCACATCCAAACATTTCATCACAGACCAAATCAGGCTTCAAATTTAGGTCAAATTGCCACTGGTGGTGAAATATCATACATCAACCAATTAAGTCAGCCTGGTGCAATAACCCAGCAGAACAAAGAAAGATGTGGTATCATCCTTCAGATTAGCCTGTAAGCAACAATGATAAAAGTTTACTGAGGGTGAAACAAAGCCATCCTGCAAGCCACATCAGCTTGTGTTGGGACATTCAAATCTCCATACCATATTTTCTGTTATTCAACAGACAAATTTCTTTACTGGTTTTAATTGTTTAAGTTTTACTGGGTTTCAACTGCTACAGATAGTAACATAGTACCAGAAGTGGATGAAAACTAGAAGTATGCAAGGATGTATTCAGTGTCATCGACGGCATGTTACCCGTTTTAGCGCTTCCAGTTGAAAACATTGCCCCCTAGCGGGAACTGGCCAACTTCCAGGGGAGACAATTTTGGAATGTCAGGCCACGACTCCACAGCCGCGAATGCAACTCCAGCGTCCGGAGTCGAAGCGACGAAGATGGCGCAATGAATCATGGGAGTTTTGTGAGAGGCCGTGACCTTGCACCTGCATATCAATGAAAATCATCAAATTCACGGCTCGCCTATGTTAACTTGTCATGGCGATTTATTTGTACTTCCAAGGAACAAAATATTGTTTACTGTTAGTTACCAGCACTGGTAGCAATATTAATTAATTAATATATCCCTCTAATTTATCCAGGAAGTCTATTCATATGCAAATAAGCACCCAGCTGAATTGTCAGATGCGGCATTCTAAGGATATTCGTTCTTCTCACACTCTTGATGCAAACCTCCCGTCATCAATAATATTTATTCAGCGAAATGTAACCTAAGTTGATACATTTATTTGATTGAACAAGAGAACAGAATTGAGGAAGCCGAAGTGAATGAACTCATCGTCACGAGCGCAATAGCTTTCCCCTTTCGTTTTCTCTCTGGGTCAAGCCGTATAATGGGGCTTGTGCTTCTAAATCTGGTAGCCAATCAATTACCTTTGTGACTCGCTAGTAAAATTCCTGATAGTCCTTATAAGGCACGCCTGCGTATCACGCGATATTTCAGTAGTATTTTGAACTTCGGTTGTAAGAAAATCGAATGTTCATTGGTCGCGAGTGTTGGTTACGTGCTATAATGACCTCCCACGCTTACCGCGGAAAATTGAGGCTTATGACGAGTGGGTCAAAACATTCCTTTGAATTCGACCTGATTCAAACTTGTTGTTGATATATTGTGTAAACATAAAGCCATTCGTATCACCAAATGTCTGTAGTTCGGACGGACATGATAGATTATGGATTTGGGGATTTTAGATGCACAATAAAAAACAAAGACATATATGGTAATATCCTGCCCACCCGTTAGGGGGCCATCAGGTTAGTGGTAAAGCAAATATATGAACTTCCCGCGTTATCTCCCAGAGTTTATAAGGTACCGTAGACCTGGGGCCCCAGAATAAATGAACTACGTCCATACTCGATTGTAATTCAATAAACGATTTATTGCCCATTTAAGATATCGAACTAATGTGTTAAAAAGACAACAGGAGTCGAAAGTACAGGTAGACCTTCGTTGGGCAGAAGTTTGGATCTAACGAAAAAATGTTGACTCCGATGTGAGCACAACCGGTTTTCTGGGTCACCGTAGCGTATGGCCAGACTGCGTGCTCCAGATAATTCCCATGATTCCTCAGTCTAAATTTAGATAATTCAGCTGCCGACAAATGCCGACTAATAACGACTAATAACGACTGCAAGCCGATCGGCGCACAGTGGAAAAATTGGATTCTGTATTGCGCAGATTTCACATCATACGTCACATGAAGCGTTATAGGCAGGCTGGTGGTGCCATTGCCGTCTACATAGTCTAAGTGATCCTTGCATACTTCTAGTTCATCCACTTCTGATAGTACTGATATGGTAGAAATGGGAAGTGTGAATTTAATTATTCCATGTTGAGTACAATTTGTTCACATGAATGGTGGAATGTCTGGACTCTCAAATGAAAGTGAATGACATAGAATCATTATTATCTTGTGCAGAGAAGGTGTTGGTCTTGAGTTGAATTACCGTAAACTACAAAAATGCTACAATTCTACTATAGTACTATATATAAAAATTTGTTGTATTGTTGGGAAAATAATGCGATTCAAAAAGTTGTTTTGATCCTGGACAAGGGCACTGAAAACCATTAAAGAGATGTGAATGTATTTTCACACGTAAAGCTTGAAATCTACTGAACTTTTTATTATTCAATCCGTTTCCTTTAGTTAAAAAATTGTAAAATTAAATCAGCGATCGTTATTTATTTTTGGAATGAAGGTGCATTAGGAGACTGTTACCAACAAGTTCTGAGCTGACCTACTTTTGATGAAAATTTCTGATGATTTGTATGAAAATCACTGGCGATTCTGACTTGGGCGGTGCCCATCTTAATATAGGCAGGATTTCAACTGGGGGTGGGGATTTCCAAGAGTTCAGTTCGCATTCGAGTCCTAATGCCTACTCTACTTCATACATGTAGGTCCTGTGACGTTAGTCACACTGCTCATGAGTACAATTATACATGCAAATAGTGACTTGCAAAACGTCCAAAGGTGTCAAATACTATCTTTTAACAGGTATTTTTATGAAACATGATATACTCTTTCAGTAAAAGAACGTAACTTGATAACTGAAGTTTATATTGAATCATAAATGTCACACTAAATGAACACCTTATAATATAAGCACCCATATGGCATTAGAATAGAAATTTGAAATATGTTCAGCAGGAAAGACTTGTATCAACACAGACAGAAAAGGAAATGACCTACATTGTTTTGTTATCAAATTCAATGGGTGAGGGACAATTTCAATATAGAAGTTGACATAGAATAATATAAGAATTTACAGCACCTGGTATTAAAGTTCGCCGAAAAGGACAAGAAAACAATATTACTGCTCCCAAAATTGTTCATTGCTATGATCTCCTGAGTAACTTTTCAACAGACTCTACATATAGTAAACAGGTCTGCCGGGAAAATTTCTTAGAAATTCCCTGATATGAAATTATTCAACATTCACTCATTATCAATGTTAAATAGGCACAAAGTAATATCAAAGTCATTTGCTCAAAGATCAAAGACAGGGAGTAAACATCCCAGTTGACAAGGGCTCAGAATGGCAGGCCTAATGAAAGGACAGGTTTTCACATTACAGACACCACTTACATAATACATATGTAGCCAGGTCAGAGTATAGTCTATATACGATCAGTATACATGTACATGTAGTACACGAAATGAATCTAATATTTACTGGGTACTATGGTAACCATATCACATGTACTCGCTAGATACATGTAATTGGTAATGATTAAAGTGGGAGGGGGGTCGGCTGCATTTCTAGAGGATATGAAAGAGAAATTAAATTTAATCATTCGACACTCAGTAGCCAGATGTCATCCATTCCCATGTCCCAATCTCAGTAAATTCAGATATAATATCATGGTATATTATGCTGTGCGAATTTCAAACATCAACAACTTCAAAATAATGCGCATCTTGTAATCACACACACGGACATGTGGGCCAATAATAGTAAACAATATAGTGAAACAGTATCCAAATAAGGGATCATGTCTAGACATGGTTCATGGTAAACATTCTTCTGCAGAAAGTTCGAAGGATTGCTCCCGCTGCATAAGTCTGGTATTTGTCGGGCGGTTGGGAATTATATCAAAAGACGGTCTCACGGAAAGATTGTAAATAATCTGTGAACAAAACGTCAATCAATTTCAAATTTGAATCGGCAGAACTGTCGTGATTAGCTAATATCATGGAATCTAGGAGAATATTGGCAAACAGCTCACAAATTTTTCATAGGGTTATCACTGGATGATAGTTCCCCGAAATACCATCTTGGTTAACCTAGATTGCCCATTTATCCATAATCGAAATACCACTTTCGCTGACATTATAGGGGGAAGCAGTGAACATGCAGTTATCAATGATCCCTGAGCAAGGTAGTCAAGATGTCCCCTATCGTCAAATGCAAATCAATACCAATATTTCCAACGAAATGATATTCAAGCGTTTTTTTTTTTTAGATATACTATATGTCTGGCTATGATTGTGACTGTTCATATAAACACCACAAAGCTATTGTATTACACGACCTTCATATGACCCCTATACATGTAGCCATATGTTATGTGAAATTCAATGCCATCTTGCATCATAATGTGACAAAATCTGAGAAAGTTTGAGTGAAGGCACATCGTGGAGATGTTGTTTTATCAAACTTAATTGTTTCTGCAAAATTATTTTGTGAAAATTGAAATAATCGCATTTTTCACAACATCTAAATAGCACATGCTTTAAGATGAAAGCAACTCTCCCTCGACCCCCCGCCCCCTCTGACCCTCTCTTAATTGATACAGAACTCTAGTACTGGTATAGATCTATATAATGTGCTTGACCTACAATATGAATACATTTAGCCCTAAGATTTGTTAAGTTTTTGACCCAGTTCTGCAGACGGTCAACTCAGGTGAGAGCTAATTACCAATAAACTCAGTCCCCGCCACCTGACACCCACACGTGACCTCTGACCTTCAGCTGCTGATCTTCAACCCTGCCACTGATAGCTATGAGTAAACCATAGCCACCTGACCAATGTAATTATACATGTAGCTCTCAGTGAAACTTAATTACATGGAAATTGATCTCTTTTCCTATGTAATATCGCAAATTAGTTCCAGAAATGTGATCTAGTACTGCCGTATTCAAGTCCTGTTATATGACTGGTAGACCCAATCAGGTGCAAAATCTAATCAAAATTAATTTCATCCTGCAACGGAGATGGTACAATAAGACGGCATTTTGGCCTGTACGAGGTGTGCGTGAAATCGAAAAAATAAAATGTCCTATTAAAAATAATTGTGTTTTAATATAAATTGGCAAGAGAAAATACATGTACACAATATGTGAAAGTTGTAGATCGATTGCATTATGATAGTTATGACATGAAATTGAAATTCCGCAGTATGTGCTATTTCGTGAAGAAAAGGTCAAAATCGAGTCATTCAAACACATTTAGGATCCCTAGCTAAAATGGACCAAAACGTCATTTAACCTGGTGCTGTGTGGAGGCATTATATCTCAACTGCTGGAAAAACTTTTTGGTACTTCATAAAAGTGTGTTTGAAATCAATTGTTCAGTGTATTCCTTCAGCATCAAGTTGACATAATTACTTGGATGCTTGCATACCATTACGGCCATTCTAATTAAGTGTACGACATTCAGGGACATTTTTGGAGGTTTTTTTATCTGTATAATGTGTGTGGAGAATGTTCGCACAACAATAAAACTGCCAGCAAAGCTAAGTATAACCCTAAACTAACAAATTCACCTCATATTTCTTTTAGACACAAGTGAATGCAAACATCTGGTTATGTGTGCGACTAATAAATAATTTTGGCCAGGGTATACCCTTTTCAGTTTTGTGTTGTCTGTTGGATTGTTTTCTACTTGCATGTGATTTTTTTGTGTGGGGGGGGGGGGGGAATTTCACCTTGATGAAATAGGTCATGGTTAATATATTTTTGTAATTTAGAAAGTGATCGTATAACAGTAGAAGGTTGGTCAACTTGAATTTAGGCTTCTAATGAATCACCAGTTGCATATGTACATGTAGTCTGTAGTGTAAATTGAAGAGCCGAACCATGATCCCTCGTGATACTGCAATAACAAGAATTTGACCTTGATAAATAGGGCACGGTTAGTCAAATTAGAGAGGCTTCTAGTCGATCACCAGTTGCATATATTATATGAATCTGGAGAGCCTAGATGTAATCCTTCAAAACTTCTCCCCAATACTCAAATTTGACCTAGATAAAATAGGTCAAGGTCAGTCATCTTCACTAGGCTTCTGACACATCGCCAGTTGCATATGTTGTATGAATTTAGAAAACCGGACTCTAATCCTTCACGAGATATTGTGTTAACAAGATTTGAAGCAAGATGACAAAGGGATGGCCCAAGCAGACGATATGTATACCCTTCGGCCAAAATTGAGCAATGGGTATAAATCAATTGGCTTTTTCTTCGCCATCAAAATCCACATTGATCTCTGAACTGTACTATGGAAATTTTTCAACCACGATGATCTTGACCGCGAAAAATCGAGAGGCGGAGGACCGGGAGGGAAATGTACATTCCATAGGGCTTTGCCAGCTACATGTATAGTTGAAATAGTCCAAATTATGTGAATAACTGTTTATCCTTGAACACTTCAGGGAAATACTACTTTTGCATAATTCAGTATTCTCCTTTCATTCTATTACTGATTACAAACACTCTGTGCTTATCTGGAGATACTTCAGCAGTGCTTGAAGTGGGGTTGCCTAACATTAAAGTGACTCAAAAGTCATTGGGGACACTTCATAGGGTCATGGCTGATAGTTTAAAGTGTCATGGCAGTGATTATACACATGTAGCGCCTGGTGACCTCATTGCCAGCCCATTGTAAATACCCCAATAATTCACAGGAAGACAAATTAAATCAAGGATGATCAAAAGTAGTTCAAAATCAGATAATTCATTACTTCTTCATTACTTACATGTGAAGTGATCTGAAACCCTCAAGTAATGTTTTTTCATCTCATGAAAGACCACCGGAAACAGTGTCGGAAAATATTTTCCATTTTTTACGATTAAGGGAGTAGAGGACGTTCATTTCCCTGCTCTTATGGGGCTACAACATGGTCATTTGTCAAATTTTTCAAAACAAGCTGAATTTCCTAACAAAAGTACCCAGACATATCAAAATGGAATAAAAATCAACAAAAGACACAACACAACCATTTATGCGTTTTACTGGTGGTTCGATAGTGTGATGGGATGGACCAAAAAATTGGCATTTTAAATTCAACGGTTGAAGGGTGCAAAGTGCTCCATAGATTAAAAATTATTCCTCCGGAATACCCCCCAAATTCACTCTTATTCAGTTTCAACTGAAACAAAACTTCTGAATGGCTAATAAATTGATCTTCAATAATATTCTCCACACCCACCCCGATTCCCCACCCCCACCCCCTCCTGGAAATAGGACTGAAAAGGCTCCGTTTATCTGTTATACCGCTAATATTTTCTAAGAAAGTATGGTGTCCCCCTGTTTTTATTACATATTTAACAAGCACTATATGTGTTTAGTATTATATAGCAAAATGGAAAAAATTTGACCTTGGGAAGTATGATTTATTGAACATCTAAGAAGAAAAAAATCAAATTTCCCTATGTATTCAGTGTTATGGCTTTTAAGTGGTATACATGCATTTGGCTGCCATATTTTTTTAACGAGTATGGTGACCCCATATTTTTTTTCCATGGATCATCTTCTCCTAACCGGGTGAAAAAATCCTGAAATTTAAAAAAAAATTCAACCTCTAGAAATGAACGTCCTCTACTCCCTTAAACTGTGAATAAAGCATAGGATTCTATGGTGGTCTGTTGCGATCATATCTAGGTCCAGTGACGTCATACTGCCTTAATACATGTATTTTAAACTTTGATTCAAATTGCCTGGGCACTTATAAATTAAAATACAGAAACTCAAGTAATTTTTACCCAGTTACAAAAAAATCTCATAAATGAAGTAAAAATATATTAGGATACAGTTGAAGTTTATCTTCGTCTGAGGGTTTACTATAATTTTATATCATTTTAGTGTGTAAGTTAAGGAGTAGTAATGTTAACATATGAAAAAACTCCTGTGTTACGTTAGTTTCAAATAAAGCAAAATCTTGTTTTTTTTTATTCCTGAACATCATGTTTCGAATAGACAAAAGACCCATGTTTTACATGTACATTGTTAACACTCAAAAAGGTATGTAAAACAGTGAAGACTGACATTTGAAATAGGGCTTTTTTCTTTTTTTTTTACTTTTTCATAAACATTCTACGATGTATTTTTTTTTTTTATAAATATAACACCTCAACCAAATGAAACGAATTTTGATAGAGGAAGAATGAATTGGTTGTCAGCGGGATTCGAACCCACGATCCTGGGTTATCGCGCCAATGGTATTACACCCGTGGATTGTCCCGGTGATGACCAACCTTCTCTATTGATGCATAATCATTATGCACAACTGGCTTTTTAATGAAGAAGTGATATTTGGTATGGCGCATAGCCCGCCACCTCAACGAACGTACTACTTTGATGTAATATCACTGCAGATATGGTTCCAGTTGTTTTCCACCATAAAATTGTAATGACAGGTCAGATCAGATAGTTATTGATTATTTTTATTGGTTTAAAGAATATTTTCCACGGAAATGTACATGTACCAATTAATGAGGGTGGAACATGAAAGCCAGAACATAATTCTGAGAAAGCGAAAAAAAATTAAAAAATTAGTACCTACCTAGATCCTATTTGTTTTGTTTTTTGTTTTTTTCCCCCACAATGTAACCAGAAGCACTCATCTTTTTTTATATTGGCCTTTGTTGGAAATCAGAAATCAGTGGCAATCAGGTGAGTTCACGACTGATCAAAGAAATGTTGAATTGTTTAAGGCCCTCGTTAGCTGATTGTTTGTTTCTCGTGACCTTGATTTATAAAACATGTAGGCTACATGTACATGAGATAATTATTTATTACTGATTACGGTCTTGCAAACCAAATACATGTAAATATGAATACAAAGCTGCGCATCTGAAAATGCCTCGGCTCTGGGTGCCAGCCATTCATAATGTATTCAGTTCGAACCAAGATTTCAGGAACACCAAGCAGTCAAGTGACAAATATACAGATTATCAAAAGTTTTGCAATTAGAAATGGCCCCGAAGGTTTCTGTCCAATCAGAGAAACCGGCATTCATTACATTAGTCTCTTGATGCATCGATGATGTATACCAAATTTTACATCGAGCACTTGAACGGTATCAGAGATAGAGATAATTAATGATTTCGCATAAATTAAAGATGGCTGCCCATCCTTCCCGCCACTCAGAGGAACTGATGTGGTTATTCATTGCAGGCCTCTTGATACATCAATACTGTATACCAAGTTTCATATAGAACACTTAAATGGTATCAGAGATATATATCATTAAAGATTTTGCATAAATTAAAGATGACCACCAAGGTTTCCACCGAATCAGAGAAACTGGTTTGGTCATTCCTTTGAAGTTTCTTGATGCATCGATGATCTATACCAAGTTTCACACTGAATGGCGAAATGGTTTTGCATAAATTAAAGATGGCCGCCAAAGTTTCCAACGAATCGGGTCCAGATTCAACAGGGTTCTGGGTCATGAGCATATGGATGTGCACCGCAAGTTTGGTGTGCCTATAGGGTAAGTCATTCTAAAGATATCTTGGCAACGAGAAAGCTGTGAGGATTTCGCATAAATTAAAGATGGCCGCCTCTAAAATTTGGATGTGAAATGGTCATGAGAAACGAACAATCAACTAACGGTGGCCTAATATTGCCTGCCAAAACAAGTGTCAAACTATCAAGAATACATGCACCAAACACGATAAACACAATACATGAAATACAATAAAATTTTATTCTAAATCATAAACATTCGAAATGTCTCAATGGAGAAACATTCAACATACATATAAAAATATATATGTGTGACATCATTGTATATAAGCTTAGTTTATCACAGACAAAAGCTAAAAATTCAAGTGAAATTAATAGAAATTAACAAATAAATCTGTTAAATTGTCAAGCTTACAATAACATTAACAATGTATGATGCATCTAAATAATTCCAAGTAAAGAATTCAAACTCCTCACACTTCCAAAGTTTACTTTTGTCCCTGCCGATGTTACGTGTATTTACAGTAAATCCTCTAAAAATTCAATCATAGGAAGTGAAATTTCCGAACATGAAATTCTCCAAAATCATGCAGATAATCCATTATAACTTCATCATTTTAATGATTTTAGAGGGTGATCAAATATCTTTGAACAAATTTGGTCCACAAAGTTGGGAGTTATCGCATTCTGAATAAGAATTTGTTTGGATTTATTGAAGGGTTTGCCATAAAAGTAACTGTTGGACCCATTCACCCCTGCAAAGTATGAACATTTCATCAGGGACTACTTTCTTTTCACATGATGTAGGATTTGTTGGTCCCCCATCATAACACTGACATTAAAGTGACTCAAAAGTCATTGGGGACACTTCATAGGGTCATGGCTGATAGTTTAAAGTATGGTATCACATTTCATCAGGGACTACTTTTTGTATAAAATTTATATTCACATGATGTAGGGTTTGTTGGTCCCCCATCACAACACATGACATAAAAGTAATTGTTGGACCCATTCACTCCTGCAAAGTATGAACATTTCATCAGGGACTACTTTCTGTATAAAATTTTATATTCACATGATGTAGTGATCATAACACTGACATTCCGGTACAAATATGAGTCCACACTGCAGGGGACGCATTTGTAAGAGGCCATATACATGTATGTAAGTAGGCCCACACATGTATATCCAGTTATCCAATTTTCTTAATTTAACCTGTATACATGTACATATATCACACATAAATTTGGTGTATGTACTATCACAAATATGCTTTATTTATCACAAGATTGTCATCTTCACATTTAAAACCTTTGAACACCATAATAAAATTGTATATCTTTTGTTATTGTGTATTAGCATTTATTATGCCTTGCCATTCTCTTTGAAAACCAGTTAAAAACCTGTATACACTTGTATATTAGCATGTAATATCTATATGTACAAACTGTATTTAGTTGTAAAATATTAACATTTGAAGTATCAACATTCAAAACTACATGTATAATTTATCTGGGCATATACTTTATATACATGTAGCACCCTCAGAAATAAAGGCATAACAGCTGTTAATCTATGAATGATGTAATTCATTCGCCTCTCGACCGTTTGGCGATATTGTTTCGAAGCTTTCTTGATCAAAATTTCTCGACATTCTCTTGATCAACATAAACCCATTGATTGTTGATGGATCAAAAAAGACGAATAAAAAACAATATCGAGAAAATCGATTGAGACTTTTGAAAACGATTTCATTTTTTTCAAATCTTTCTCTTGAAAATGGTGACATTCTCTCGAATAATTCCCGATAGGGATTTCTTCAAGAAAACCAAAGAAAATTCTCAATTGAAGGAAAAAGCGAAAAAAAGTCTGTGAATTCTTCGTTGAAATATATGCATATCAACATTATCTATCTTTGGATATGTTTTGCTTTAAAACATATAAACTGCGTCTATTGGTCTATTATAACCATAACTACTCAGCCTGTATATATCAGTATATGAACAAGTTGATAGTTTCTTTATGGAAAATGACATCAAATTGGATGTTTTTAACACAATAAAAGAGATGTAGTGAAAAACTTTTTAAAACCGCGCTACCTTTGACCCGTGATGTCAGAGTCTGATAATGATCGCATCATATGATATCGACCAGTCGACTGTGTGTCGGACGGTCTATTGTGACATACGTTTCACAACAAATTGAGTATGGTGACATCATCATAATGTCAACAAATTAAATTTTAGCTTTGTGACGTTGCAGGCGTTATAATGGAAATGTAGCCTACATGAAGAACATTCGCATTGAATGGTCGCTACGAGCAATTGTAATCAGACTTCGAGGTCATGGGTCAATAGGTCATGGCCTAGCTTCGTCGTTTCACACAGGCATGGTAATGCAAGTTTCAAGTTCGACCATTCCCACGAACAAATAACTGCCATTAAATGTGAAAAATAACCTCTTACAACAATTTAGTATCAAAGATTTATGGATTGTGGGGACCGTTTGGTAAAACCTTTAAATCAAGATATCTGAACCGTGATGCAAGAATTTCGAAAACAGATATCTCAAACAGTAAACAAACAGAACTGAATACAGAACTTCTACATGCAAAATCAGAAAGAAAAACTACATGAAGACAGCACCTGAAGATGAACATCTTGGAGAACTAACGCCATCTTGTGGGGACGACTTCCTCCCCTCATCTGCCTCAAATGGCATCTGTTGTCGAGTGTCAGCCACATACCCAGCCGAGCTCTCGGGGTCAGACACAGTGGCGTTTTCATGGTCTCCTCCACCCATGTCAACCACAGACGAGAATTCTCGTATCAGCTGATCATCGTATTCGTTACAAGCACCATCACATGATACATCGCCACATTGTGAAAGGTCCACCTCTGCTTTGGTTCCCGAGGAAACTGGACGAATTAAACGTTCATTTTCTGTACAATTATTACTCGTATTATATTCGGATACTGTCTTTTCCAAGTTATTAAGTCTCTCAGCAGAGGTGTATGTCGATGCATTTATTGTCCTACATTTACATTTAGTCTGTGTGGAGACCACGCAACAACGTGACAACTTTGAATCTAAATTTACTGCTTCGCAATCGGACTCGTTATCCTCAAGCGTGGAAGTACTATCCACAAGTCTTACGGGTTGCCCTTGCATTATATCATTGTCTGTGTTCAAATCATCTGACAAACCAGCAGAATTTACATATGAATCGTAGTTCCTCTGTTCGATGCGACGAACAATATTTTCCTCCATTTTCTTTTCCCCCTGTACCACTGAAGTTTGGATATTTTCAAGAGCCCAGTCTTCATCATCAGCGTCTCCAGCGGCCTCATCAGCTTGCTGCTCGGGGTCGAGGGCAAAGATGGAATGTCGTGAGGGATCATATGTGCTTAATCGCCACGGATGGATTGAACAGTGACTGTAATCAAATAATAATTAGAACTGAATTCAGAAATGATTGGAAACACAATGTAATTAAACAAGGAATCGATGGAGATCAAATGCTTTTAATATATATACATCTACATGTAACTTGAGGGATAATGGAAAAATAAAACCACAATTTCAGTGGATAAATGTGCATGCAAAACTTCTGTTGGCTGGAAGTTGCATGTAACATTTTTATTGGCTGAAAGTTTGCAGAACTGTTATTGGCTGAAACTTAAATGCAAAAATAGTGACATGCAATCCTCCAGAAGCTAGTAGTCTGAATGCCCTTTCAATGGCTAAATACATGTCATTTTGTGATTATATCCCACGAAATAGGGGAGAAGAGAAATTCAAACAACCAACCAAAAGCTTTCTGTCACTAAAAGTCTGCATGCAACACAATCAGTGACCGAAAGTCCACATGCAACATTTTCAGATGCATGAATCACTATGATCGATTGGTTGGAAATCTGTAAACGTTACACATACATGTATTTGTAAATAATGTCGCCAAGTCCATTTATACTCATTCACTTCAAACTGCTCTTGGTGTATCAACCAAACTATTCTCTCAAAATTCTGTGGCGCTAATTTCATCTATGAACCAATCAGAACCATGCCAATTTTTTAGGATGATGCAGTAAATAGGCCAGCCAATCAAATTAGGCCTACCCACTTCAGTGGCTTAAAATCAAATTCAAATTGATTCTAGGTCAATGATGTCTCCGGTCTATTAAAGGAATAGTAAACTCTGCGTAAACTCGTGCTCGACATGACAGAATTATGCCATCAGATTCCAAAAACAAGGGTAGAAAAAATTAACAAAATTCTACAGCCGAGTAAACACCGATTTATCATTCTCACTTTAACACTTTATGATCTGCGACATGTTGGAATGACTGTGACGTTTGATGGGCCCTACTGTTTTTATGTAGATGGCGCTGCGACAAATCCCTTTGTCATCCGGGCTCTATCCCATAAGGTAAAGCATTAAACAACAACAACGGCAACATTAGCAGTGTTTCTTCTACTGCTATCGGGTGATGTGGCCTGATATTCCTGCGTCAGAAAGAGAGCTTGTGAAATCATATGCAAAATGCCACATGTCAACCTGTATATCAATTCGACATTCTTATATCACGATCCTCATAATCGTCTCAGAGCGTAAAGAAAGGTCCACCGATCTGTCAAAAGCCATCGACACAATAATTTACAATTGGTCTCCATGTTATTAGCTACTCTGCCTGGGGCACAACTACGTCACAGGAATAATGTCAGGTGATATTTAAAGGATTCATTGGCTAACGGGTCTCGGGCTTGTTAAAATGGCGACCTCGATGAATTCTTGATCTGGGTAATAACTCTGATGTTCAAAATGTTCTCATTCATTCGGAATTACTAGAAAAGGTGATTTGTTTTGTTTTTCGAATACTAATGATATAGTTCTTTCGATATTCGCATGCATCGTCTTCGGGTTTTCTATTCCTTTAATAAATTTTTAATTCCCATTTGATAACAACAAATGCTCTGATAAATCAAGATCAGAAATTAGAAATGGATTTGTGTACGAAGTGACTGTGACTTTACGATGATGGACTGTAAGCATCACCGTGGTTACTGACCTATGACAGACTCCCATGAGCCAGGTGTCTATGGATTTGAAATGGTACGTCGGTGAATGGTAACTTTTGGCCTCAAAGTCGTAGCTCTCAAAGATTTGGACTTTTCCTTTCTGCCAACGGGCACCAATCGTCTTTGGTCCATCTCCCAACCAGATCTCCACATGAACCAAGTTGTGACATTGTTTCCTGGCTGTATTATAGAGAAAAGACAAATCCGAATTAACATAAGTTCCGTGTCAAAATATGTCCAACCTAACTTTTCCATATTCAATGCTCATTTTCAAAAACGTAGTTAATCGTGGACTTTGCTTTTATCAAATATATGAAATGAAATCAAACTGCAGCATTAGCACCAATCAGTTGTGTGGAGTATACCTGTAGGTTGTACATTCTCTAGAGATAAAACATTTTACTCTAGAAAAAAAAATTAAATTTATTCTGATAAAACATGGATCAATAATCATAGCTTTAGACATTAATTTGATTGCTGGTATCATTGAAAATAGTGTGATTCATGCATGTATGTAGCACAGTAAACAGGAAGGGGAGGGGTTACGCATCTCTCAGCCATTAGAGCAAGGAGACATAATGTCTTCCACCCCTTATTAGCCCACCATCACCAGATGGTGGGCTGTTCAAATCACTTGTCCGTGGTCCGTCGTCCGTCCGTCCGTAAACAATTCTTGTTACCGCGATTTCTCAGGAACTACTGCATGGATCTTTTTCAAATTTGTTACACAGGTTCCCCTCGGGGTCTAGTTGTGCAAGAAACCTTTTCCGGTCCGATTGGAAAATCCAATATGGCCACCAGGCAGCCATCTTGGATTTCCCCATAAAAGCTTGTTCCCGCGATTTCTCAGGAACTACTGCATGGATCTTTTTCAAATTTGGCACACAGGTTCCCCTCGGGAACTAGTTGTGCAAGAAACCTTTTCTGGTCCGATTCGAAAATCCAATATGGCCACCAGGCAGCCATCTTGGATTTCCCCATGAAACCTTGTTACCACGATTTCTCAGGAACTACTGCATGGATCTTTCTCAAATTTGGTACACAGGTTCCCCTTGGGGTCTAGTTGTGCAAGATACCTTTTCTGGTCCGATTCGAAAATCCAATATGGCCACCAGGCAGCCATCTTGGATTTCCCATGAAACCTTGTTATCGCGATTTCTCAGGAACTACTGCATGGATCTTTCTCAAATTTGGTACACAGGTTCCCCTTGGGGTCTAGTTGTGCAAGATACCTTTTCTCGTCCGATTCGAAATTGGCCACCAGGCAGCCATCTTGGATTTCCCCATGAAACCTTGTTATCGCGATTTCTCAGGAACTACTGCATGAATCTTTCTCAAATTTGGTACACAGGTTCCCCTTGGGGTCTAGTTGTGCAAGAAACCTTTTTTGGTCCGATTCGAAAATCCAATATGGCCACCAGGCAGCCATCTTGGATTTCCCCATGAAACCTTGTTATCGCATTTTCTCAGGAAATATTTCATGGATCTTTCTGAAATTTGGTGCAGATACCTTTTTGGTCGATTGAAGTCCGGTGGCTCTATGGAGTTCCAGTTTGCATCACAAGAGTCGGCGGATCAAACGGCGGGGCATATTCTATATATTGACTATAGAGAATATCCATATCTTCACCTTCCATATCAAGGAGTTCAAATAATTCGGAAGTAAAATGTATTTCTTCAAATTTTAAATCAGTTTTCTTTAGTCCATGCAGTTGCAAGTGAACTGCCCCAACCTTTCGTCTGCCGGCGGGTCAGCTACATGAAGGGACGTCACTCTTGTGACACAATGTCACAACTCGACAACTGTAAACTACTGCATGTTTCGATCCAAGGGAAATAATCAGGATTCAGACACTTTCAAATTCGAAGTTTCAACCTCACTGCGCGGACCGGATCCCTTCAGTATTAAGTATTGTACCATCTTACTATTTTCGAGCATGGTATCTTAAAAAGAGATATTTCAAACTAGTCCAGTAAACAGAACAGAATTAGCATTCATTCCTAATTATAAAATCTTAAGTACATGTATGCCAAAGTGTCAAAGAGATTTTTCTTCGCTTCCAGTACCCAACGATGACACGTGCAAAAAAATAAATAAAATAAAAATACTACAAAACGAAGACGAAGGATCCTCCGTACATGTACATTCACTTTCAGACTAACTTTGCTCATTTCTATTGTACTATAACAACAGATATAAGTACAGTTTCTAGAAATCTTGAAACTCCTGAAATTTAGAAAGATTACATCTTGGTGTTTTTCACTGTCCTATTTTCGATCTTTTTCGCTCAGATTCGAAATTCTGTGAACAAAATTAGAACTCAATCGTCTTAGTAACAATGGACAAAAAGATCCTCTTGTCATTAGCTTACAATTCTCGGACAATGGTGGGCGCCAAGATCCTTCAGGATCTCTCGTTTTAGACAACAGATGAATGATACCTGCCGAATGATTAACAAATTATGCCAATCAAAATCATATTCCTGCATCCCCAATTCTCCTCAATCAATGCAGAATTGCTGCAGGTAATGCCAGTATTCCTGAAGCCAATTTTAGTTAGTCAGTATCAATGGCATTTGGTGTGCGAGATATTCCATGGATCTTTAGTCAGAAATGAAGTGCCTTTCCATGTATCGAGCGAGAAAATCTGATATACCGTACATGTAAACAAAACACTGACATACCCAGGTGTGCAGTTCAACTGTCACCAATCTACACCTGCCACATTCTTGACATGTACAAGGTGCATCTAACTCTAATTGGATCCATTTCTACTGTCAATTTCAAGTTCGACCTTTTGACCGTTACAGCTGATGTACCTACAACTATTATCTTAAGCCTTGACAATTGTTATTTGTATTTATCATTTCACACAATCTGTGTGTCCATGCAGGAAAATCAATAAAGAATAATAGAATGAATAACCCATCATTTTATGAATCCCTAGCAATTTATGTCAATTAAGAGTTGATAAGGAGTAATAGGTGACAGAAATTCATATTTTTGTCCTGTGCAAAGTGAAACTTCTGAGGATATTGTGACTAGTCAAAGTGGCAAAAAAAGTCAAACAACAAATGGAACATGTCAGTGTCCATTTTACATGTACGGTCAAAACTGTATAAATCGACCATGCTTAGGACCAAATTATAGTGTCAGTTCTGACAGGTTTCTGGTTTATCAAGGTTCAAAATACCTTAAAGGTGAAATACAAAGGTTCTCCTTTTAATTCTCCGTTTTACATTTGATATAGGTTGAATAATGATAGAGATATCAGTATATCTAATTCGCTTGGATTAATTTGAATTATCTGGTCTGCTAGAATCTTTTAAAAGTTGGTACCCCTAGCCCAGCTGAATTCAGATTTGTAAAACGTCATCGCTTATCTTTCCTTGATTGTGACGTCACGTCAGACCAGCAGTCCGGAGACTGAACGTTACAAGTATTGGCGTCCGGCCTGGTGGTCTGATGTGACGTCACAAATCAGCATCAAACAAGGGCAGATAAGCGATGCGGATTTCATTTCTAAAATGGACTGGGCTTGAGATACCAACTTTGAAGCACTTTTCAAAAGCTACCAGAAGATAAAATACTTCAAATAAAACCAAACGAACTAGATAGGCTGATATTTCCATCATTAACTAGCCCATGAAGAATATAAAAAGGAAAATATGAAAACCTTTGCATTTCACCTTCAAATTTAAGTACATGTATTGGGACCCAAGATGATGTCGGTATTTAGAGGTTGGTCAGTTTAACTTTACCCAGGTGTCAGTCTTCACAGGTTTCACTGTATATGCTAGTGGTGTGAACAATTTCTGCTTGCCTCAAAATTCCTTTTACATGTTGAATTTTTTCTGGAATGATTACCACACATTTACATGATGGAACTTTAAAATTGCAGCATGATTATATCCAGTAATTCCAAGAATTGGAAGCAGGGTGTTAGCTAGGATACAAAAACTGCCTGTCCAAAAATCACAATTTGCCCGATTTGGACAGTCTGAGTACTTGTTTTTCTTATCTTTCCACAGTAAAAAATTATTTTCTTGCAAATTCCTTGAAATTTCTTAGATTTTCTTGTATTTCTTAAATAGGAAAAATACATTATTCCCTCTGTGATACAGTGTTTAGAAAGTTCCGAACAATAATTATTATGACGTTTTGGGAGATAGTTTCTGGCAGTTATTGGGCATTTCCAAAGTTTATAAATCTGTTTCAATTATTGTCTTGTCAGTAAGATATGATTTTCTTCCCAAACATGAAAAAATAAGAAAAACTTTCCAATTTCTTAAAATGGGAGACTGACAAGAATTATTTTCTTACAATTTCTTAGAATTTTGACAAAATTTAAAATAATAATTCTTGTCATTCTCCCATTTTAAGAAATTAGGAAAGTTTTCTTATTTTTTCATGTTTGAGAATAAAATCATATCTTACTGAGTGACAAAACAAAAATTGAAACAGATTTATAAACTTTGGAAATGCCCAATAACTGCCAGAAACTATCCCCCAAAACGTCATAATAATTATTGTTCGGAATTTCTAAACATTGTATCACAGAGGGAATAATGTATTTTTCCTATTTAAGAAATTCAAGAAAATCCAAGAAAATTATTTTTTACAGTGTCCCATGTTAAATTTTCCAATTTTTACTTGTTCAAATTTTAATTTGCCTGTCCAATTGACAGGTGGACAAGTCTCTGGCTAACACAATGATTGGAAGCTGATTTCTGCTGCATAGGCCTATATTCAAACTGTCTAATGTATAATGCCGCAAGCTTATGACAGGGTGAGGGTTATCAGAATTCAACTTAATTCAATATATCAATTATTATACAGAGCACACGCCTACAAGGTTCAGACATGTGCCAGGTCCAACGTATCAAATTGGACAAAGAAACCGCTTTGAGATGACAAATAGTCACAACAAAGAGAATCTTTTCCAAAAGAAGGTGTCCCATTCTCGTTAGTGTTTGTCCAGGTGGGAGATCTGTCCCACAGTGGTTCCCAATAATTGAGGTTGTCCGAGGTCACAGGTCACTCAAAGGTCAGTCCGAGGGACAAGATATAAGTACATGTAACACCCGGCCAGCTGTGGCGAGCATGTACATCTATACTATAAATTGCTATTTGTACTATCTGCAGGGCTGGAAGTAACCTGGTAACCTTGTTCATGAACAGCTGCCAGAAAACCAGCAACTTCAACAGGTTAGGGCGATCACACTCTCTAAAATGGAGGTAAAAAAAATGTCATTTCTGCTTTATAGGCAAGTTTATATAATGATGAATTCAGCAAAATCCTCTTGAGGCATACACAGACATATATATCCCCATCAAATGGTAGTAAAAAATAAATTGTCATCTATCCAATTCGCGTAATAATAGGCCAAATATTTGTCACGTTATTGACGCTTCAAATGTCAAATTAATTTTAGGGCAAGGAACAATAGATAGATTAATCCGCCTGAAGTTTTGGAATCTGAAGTTCCTGAGCAAAAAAAAAACACTTTTTTTGACCTCCATTTTTAATAGAGAGCGGGATCTCCCTAACCCGGCTGGTTAATCCACATGTCCCAGATCGACCTCATCATGAGTATGTGGAATATCGGCATACAATGTACCTGTCGGGTTTCCCGCTCAAATACATATATTAAGATAACCTGTCAATCAATGTCTCAATTTTAAGAAGAGTGGTCACTTTCGTTCTCCATCACTCTCCTAAGTTTTTCCTCCGGAGAGATTTCGACCACTCTTCTCGAAACTGCCAAAGCAATGGAGAGACATTTTGGGGAGAGTGATCACTCTGGCATCAGTCAAACAAAAACAAAATCCAGGAGAGTGACAAACCGCTCTAGCAGACTTTACAAAGACGAGAGACTGGTCAGTAATTTGACGTTCAGGTTATTGTGATCAGACTTCACAGTTTGACACAGCAAAATTTAGGAATTATACAAATTTCATGAAAATTTTATATGGGATGATTTATGATGAAAAAAATAGCTATCATAAGCATGTTTTGAGTGAGTTGAAGAAGACAGTTCTTGCGTGTTATATTCTAGTTGATCCATGTAGGTTGACAGCTAGTGTAACATCCAATCCTCGATGGCACCGAGTCCTGCACAGGCAACTGGATCATGGTGCATGTTACATCAATATGCATTCACAGGGGTCAATTAACACAAATAACAGGTTTCACTTCAGTACATGTACATGTAGTTTAATTAAGCCCAACGCACACAGCGAACATTTTGTTGTAATAGAGTAAAAACAGTGTTCTGATCTGTTTTTGTCTGCTGTGTGCGGGGTCCAAAAACAGAGAAAATCTGTTCGGACTAAATGTTTGTGAAATCAATCTTAATTGAAAAAATGTTTTGCCCTGGAACAAGTTTTTGTCACCTGTGTGCATATAGGCACTGGCGGTTTGTTTCAAGATGAAATCTTCGCTGTGTGCAGCGAACAGGAACAAAAACAGGCAAAAACACGAAACAATTTATTGTTCTAATACAATAAAATGTTCACTGTGTGCATTAGGTAAAACAATGTGACTTACATTTAGTGTTGTGATAAGTGGCAGAGATGAAGACCAGATCTCCCGGCCTCATGTCTTTCTCCTCGAGACTGATGGGTAATGTGTCATACATATAGCTCTGGTTCCATGGACCAATAGTGAAACCAAACTCCTTCTCCAAGTCACGGACCACCCTCCTCACCAGACCACAGCAATCAAAGAACAGCGGCGAGTTGTACTCCGCGTCTGCAAAATAGTTTAATATATTTGCGGTGTTATTTTGCATGTATGTAGATGGGATGTCCTTTTTGCTCTAACTGCGAATAAAAGTAAAACAACCAGCAGATCACATTCGTGTGTGGGAGTATCTGTTGAATTATGTCACAGATTTCAATGAATCTCATCAGGATTTTGATGAATCCAAAATTTTAAAGATCGCCATCATAGAATGTCAATGAATCCCATGAGATCTCAAAGAATGCCGTTAACATTTCAATGTATCCGGTCAAGATTTCAACAAATGCAAATGTCACTGAAGTTATAATAAATCCAATTCAATGAAGATTTCATCCTTTCGATGAATGATTAATCTCATCATAATTTCGACTAATCCCATCAAGATTGAATCCCATCAAAATTTTAATGAATCTGTAAATCCAGAATCAATGAATATCATCATTATACAAAACAAGGTTAAAAAAAAAATCATGTCACAATTGCAATGAATCCCATCTTAATTTGAATCTCATCAAAACGTCACTGAATCCTATCAAGAGGTAGTAAATTCCATCCTTTGAAGATTTCAATGAATTCCATCCATCTAGACTTATTTGATTAAAATTCCAGTCAATCTCACTTAAATGTCAATCTTTTCATGATTTCAATGAATTCCATTAAAGTGTCTATGGATTCCATCTTAATTTCAATGACTTCCATCAAGATATCAATTACATGTAAACTCAAGATTGCAGTGAATCTCGTCCAGATTTCAGTGAATGTCATGATGATGTCAATAAATCTCATCCAGATTTCTGTGAATGTCATGATGATGTCAATAAATCTCATCCAGATTTCAGTGAATGTCATGATGATGTCAATAAATCTCATCCAGATTTCTGTGAATGTCATGATGATGTCAATAAATCTCATCCAGATTTCTGTGAATGTCATGATGATGTCAATAAATCTCGTCCAGATTTCAGTGAATGTCATGATGATGTCAATAAATCTCATCCAGATTTCTGTGAATGTCATGATGTCAATAAATCTCGTCCAGATTTCAGTGAATGTCATGATGATGTCAATAAATCTCATCCAGATTTCTGTGAATGTCATGATGATGTCAATAAATCTCATCCAGATTTCTGTGAATGTCATGATGTCAATAAATCTCATCCAGATTTCTGTGAATGTCATGATGATGTCAATAAATCTCGTCCAGATTTCAGTGAATGTCATGATGATGTCAATAAATCTCATCCAGATTTCTGTGAATGTCATGATGATGTCAATAAATCTCATCCGGATTTCATATGATCTCATTAAGATCCCATCACATCAAGGAATGAAATATGGGACTCTACTCCACAAAAACAAATTTTACCCTCGGGTTTCCAGTATCTCCTTGCATATGGCACTCCAAAATACTTCTTGGCCTGGTTGAGAAAAGTTTGCCTCAAGGTCTCCATCTTATCTGGATCTCTGGCCCCTTGGAGTTTAACTTCCTTCATTTTGCGTGCCTGTTGTATTTCCTTCTGTAAAGACACAGATTAATGGTCTCATTATACTAACAATTATCCCACCAAACCCAGTTGTACCAGTGAATTGCACTCCATTCATTTGTCATAATTTGGCTTGTTCAGTAGTTGTATACTAATTCATCCTAGAGATATTCCTGGTAAACTTGCACAATTTTACCCTATCTGGCCTGGGTGTATTGGGTTGAACCGCAGCCTACTACACTATACCCTTCAGTCAAGCTCTACCAGAGAATAAAAAAAATGCATTGCTATTTTCACGGAGGGTATATTTTGGCTGATTATTCAGATTTTTTATTTGTGCAACTTTCTTATGATAAATTAGTACATGTAAACTAGTCATCTGATATGAAATAAAATAGTTTTTGCCCACTTTTATCTGCAAAAAAAGCAAAGTTTTGAAGAAAAATCACTTTCACAGGTAACCCCACATGACCGTCATTTGGAATTTACCAATGATTCTCTTCTCGTGGGTTAGACAAAAAGGCTCAAAATGGTTCAAATAAACTACAACGTCACAAAGTTTCAGCTCTGTTTTTGAGCAAGTCAAAGTTAAATTTTTTAAATGCTTTTTTCAAAACGGGTCTCAACTTATCATAACTTGCTTCATCATTTCCTGTAGAAAACAACTCAAACAGGAAATCAGTGTCTCAGTTTTATCAATTTTGATCTAGTTCTCATTCTATTGACATTTAATTGAATATTTTTGAACTTTGGAGTTCAATTAAATGTCAATAAAATAAGAACTAGACCAAAATTGACAAAACTGAGACACAGATTTCCTGTTGGGGTTGTCTCCTACAGGAAATGATGATGTAAGTGACTACATGTACATGTATATTAGTTGAATACTTTTTTGAAAATAGCCATTTAAAAAAGAAGGCTCATTTTTTTTAATTATTTTTTTAAAATTCAAATATCTTCACAACCTACACATTTATTTATTTGAAATCCTTAGAAAATGTGCTTTCAAAAAATATATGCATTACCTTAGCTAAAAGGCATAGTTTTACATGTAGCTGTATGAAGACAAATTCTAGAGGGTGTGTAAGTTTCTGCAGGAGGGCTCAGTATCCTTAAGGACTCTTTGATAACTTTTTTTTTTTTGGGGCTTAATGTCACACTCAAGGTTGTTTCACTCATATGGTGACAGTCAGTTTGGTTGGTGAAGGAAGCCGGAGTACCCGGAGAGAACCACCGCCCGTCGGCAAGTAACTGACAAACTTTCACCCATGGACCAGCTGGGCTCGGACCCTTGCCGGTTCAGCGGTGTTTCTTTGATAACCTCATTGGTAGGGCATAAAAAGTACTGATGGTAATAAATAAAACTATTGTGTATTTCAGACTGCCATCTTGATTCGGCAAACACGGAAGATACTTTGGCCTGAATAAATGACAAAATAATTCAAGGACGGTCAAAGGGCCGGGAGAAAACCTATAACCTTTTCAATAGTAATTAATAAAACTATTGTGGATTTCAGACTGCCATCTTGAATCGGCAAAAACGGAAGATACTTTGGCCTGAATAAATGACAAAATAATTCAAGGACAGTCGACGGGCAGGGAGAAAACCTATAACCTTTTCAATAGCGAGATATACAAGGTCGATTTGTTCCTCATGATAAAAACATGTATTTTTGTAGATGTGATCTATATATGTGTACATATTCCTATAGTAGTGATTAGGATTTGGTAAATTATGAAAATTCAGAGCCTAATTTTACAATCTGAATTGAAGAGCCTAATTTTACAATCTGAAATGGTTGGAAATCGTACAGAAAATTTTCCCATATTCCCTCTTGGACCCCGACATTTCATCCGGAAATTACGAAATTCACATTTGAGTATTATGATTCATCCACAGAAACTAATGGAAATCAGGGAATATATTCTTCACACATGTGTGTGTCATTGTACCAGACATGATGTGAAACAACAACAACGGCATGTAAATTGGTCCCAACATTGTAGATGAGCTTGCCATTCAACTGGTTACCATAGCAACTGCCTAACAAAATCTAACTATTCATGGCCAATCAGAAGTGGGAAAAGGGTGCACAGCTCTGTACGAGCAATGGTATTTCACTGCTGCATATGATCCGAACCCCACGAGAATCAATGAATTCACGCCGAGTGCATTACCACTGCTCGTTATTATTGCATCATGGTATTCATAGGTTACAGGTAAATCAATTAGATACAGTATCAGCCGGGATTACTTTCCACGGCCAGCCGTCACCTTCACAGCTACGGCACGATCAATACCATTAGTAGTAATACTAGCTCCTATACAGACGTCACAGGGACATCGTATATATGGCTAAATATATGTTAATGGTTCAACCAGTACTAACCCATCAGTCCGCTACTACATGTATGTACAACGTAGGTACCGGTACTACATATTCAAATCTCGAAATAGGAACGTCAAAGTAATAATCTCACACATCATAGTCAAAGTAAACTGTAGGTTAGGAGCAAATGCTGGATTTTTGTCATTTCTACCATTCCATATTACTCTACACAATGTACCATGTACATGTACATGTATAGGCAAATTGGTCATTTGGAGCATAAAACTGAATGTTATGCATCTTTCTTTTTCAACTTCAAGGAGCTTTTTAGTGCCCAGTACCGCAACACTGCACCATGCTTGTTTCTTCCTATTTGTTTTATATGGATATATTGACATCTACCTACAGGGTGCACTAGATTGATTAATCAATTGTTCAGAGTGGACTAGATTACTTGTACAGAGTAAACTAGACCGATTGTACAGAGTGGACTAGACTGATTGTGCAGGGTGGACTAGACTGAGGTACATAGTGGACTAGACTGATTGTACAGGATGGACTAGAGAGATTGTACATAGTGGACTAGACTGATTGTACAGGATGGACTACAGAGATTGTACATAGTGGACTAGACTGATTGTACAGGATGGACTAGAGAGATTGTACATAGTGGACTAGACTGATTGTACAGGATGGACTAGAGAGATTGTACGGGGTGGACTAGACTGATTGTACAGAATGGACTACATGTAGAGTGATTGAACAGACTCAGCGCACTAGACTGATTGTACAGTGGACTAGACTGATTGTGCAGGGTGGACTAGACTGAGGTACATAGTGGACTAGACTGATTGTACAGGATGGACTGGAGAGATTGTACAGGGTGGACTAGACTGAGGTACATAGTGGACTAGACTGATTGTACAGGATGGACCAGAGAGATTGTACAGGGTGGACTAGACTGATCGTACAGAGTGGACTAGACTGATTATACAGGGTGCATGGACTAGGCTGATTGTACAGAATGGACTAGGCTGAATTGGACTAGACTGATTGTACAGAGTGGATTAGACTGATTGTACAGAATGAACTAGACTGATTGCACAGCCTCAGTGAACTAGACTGTACAGGGTGGACTAGGCTGATTGTGCAGAATGGACTAGACTGATTGCACAGACCCAGTGGACTAGACTGATTATACAGAATGGACTAGACTGATTGTACAGCGTGGACTAGGCTGATTGTACAGAATGGACTAGACTGATTGCAATCTGATTAAAACTCAGACTTAATAACCGCTCCTCTATCGGACATGTCGCTAATTAAGATCTGGGACAGTCCTTATCTTGAATCTGTCGCACATGTCAAACTGGCGACCAATCACAGTCCAACTTCAACGGGTGAATAGGTGCCTATCCGAGCAAATAATAATCTTCGGTGATTGCTCATGGAGAGCAAGAACTTCGTCAGACACCTGGGTTGCATTTTTCTGCGCCTCGTTCACTACAGAAATAATCGGATAGCCATAAATTCGCCCGTTGAAGTTGGACTGTGATTGGTTGCCAGTCTGACATGCGCGACAGATTTAAGATACAGACTGTCCCAGATCTTAATTAGCGGCATGTCCGATAGAGGAGCGATTATTAAGTCTGAGTTTTAATCAGATTGGACTAATTGTACAGAGTAGACTAGACCGATTGTACAGAGTGGACTAGACTGATTGTACAGGATGGACTAGAGAGATTGTACAGGGTGGACTAGACTGATTGTACAGAAAGGACTAGAGTGATTGAACAGACTCAGCGCACTAGACTGATCGTACAGAGTGGACTAGACTGATTATACAGGGTGCATGGACTAGGCTGATTGTACAGAATGGACTAGGCTGAATTGTACAGACTCAATGGAGAATAGACTGGTTATACAGGATGGACTAGAGAGTTTGTAGAGTGGACTAGACTGGTTGTACATGGTGGACTAGACTGGTTAAACAGGGTGGACTAGACTGCTTGTACAGAGAGGGCTAGACGGCTTGAACAGGGAGGCTAGACTGATTGTACAGGGTGAACTAGACTGGTTGTAGAGGGCGGACTGGACTGGTTGTACAGAGTGAACTAGAGTGGTTGTACTGAGTGAACTAGACTGATTGTACACAGTGTACTACATGTAGACTGATTGTACACAGTGGACTAGACTGTACACTGGACTAGACTGATTGTACACAGTGTACTACATGTAGACTGATTGTACACAGTGGACTAGACTGTACACTGGACTAGACTGATTGTACACAGTGTACTACATGTAGACTGATTGTACATCAGTGGACTAGACTGTACACTGGACTAGACTGATTATACACAGTGTACTACATGTAGACTGATTGTACACAGTGGACTAGACTGTACACTGGACTAGACTGATTGTACACAGTGTACTACATGTAGACTGATTGTACACAGTGTACTACATGTAGACTGATTGTACACAGTGGACTAGACTGTACACTGGACTAGACTGATTGTACACAGTGTACTACATGTAGACTGATTGTACATCAGTGGACTAGACTGTAAACTGGACTAGACTGATTGTACACAGTGTACTACATATAGACTGATTGTACATCAGTGGACTAGACTGTACACTGGACTAGACTGATTATACACAGTGTACTACATGTAGACTGATTGTACACAGTGGACTAGACTGTACACTGGACTAGACTGATTGTACACAGTGTACTACATGTAGACTGATTGTACACAGTGTACTACATGTAGACTGATTGTACACAGTGTACTACATGTAGACTGATTGTACATCAGTGGACTAGACTGTAAACTGGACTAGACTGATTGTACACAGTGTACTACATGTAGACTGACTGTACACTGGACTAGACTGATTGTACACAGTGTACTACATGTAGACTGATTGTACACAGTGGACTAGACTGTACACTGGACTAGACTGATTGTACACAGTGTACTACATGTAGACTGATTGTACACAGTGTACTACATGTAGACTGATTGTACACAGTGTACTACATGTAGACTGATTGTACACAGTGTACTACATGTAGACTGATTGTACACAGTGTACTACATGTAGACTGATTGTACACAGTGTACTACATGTAGACTGATTGTACACAGTGGACTAGACTGTACACTGGACTAGACTAATTGTACACAGTGTACTACATGTAGACTGATTGTACATCAGTGGACTAGACTGTACACTGGACTAGACTGATTGTACACAGTGTACTACATGTAGACTGATTGTACACAGTGGACATGTAGACTGATTGTACACAGTGTACTACATGTAGACTGATTGTACACAGTGTACTACATGTAGACTGATTGTACACTGTACTACATGTAGACTGATTGTACATCAGTGGACTAGACTGTACACTGGACTAGACTGATTGTACACAGTGTACTACATGTAGACTGATTGTACACAGTGGACTAGACTGTACACTGGACTAGACTGATTGTACAAAGTGTACTACATGTAGACTGATTGTACACAGTGTACTACATGTAGACTGATTGTACACAGTGTACTACATGTAGACTGATTGTACACAGTGGACTAGACTGTACACTGGACTAGACTGATTGTACACAGTGTACTACATGTAGACTGATTGTACATCAGTGGACTAGACTGGTTGTACAGAGTGGACTAGACTGGTTGTACAGAGTGGACTAGACTGATTGTACATCAGTGGACTAGACTGACTATACAGAGTGAACTAGACTGATTGTACAGAGTGGACTAGACTGATTGTACAGAGTGAACTAGACTGGTTGTACAGAGTGAACTAGACTGATTGTACAGAGTGAACTAGACTGGTTGTACAGAGTGCACTAGACTGACTGTACAGAGTGAACTAGACTGGTTGTACAGAGTGAACTAGACTGATTGTACAGAGTGAACTAGACTGGTTGTACAGAGTGGACTAGACTGATTGTACATCAGTGGACTAGACTGATTGTACACAGTGGACTAGACTGGTTGTACACAGTGAACTAGACTGGTTGTACAGAGTGGACTAGACTGATTGTACATCAGTGGACTAGACTGATTGTACACAGTGTACTACATGTAGACTGATTGTACACAGTGGACTAGACTACACTGGACTAGACTGATTGTACACAGTGTACTACATGTAGACTGATTGTACACAGTGGACTAGACTGTACACTGGACTAGACTGATTGTACACAGTGTACTACATGTAGACTGATTGTACATCAGTGGGCTAGACTGTACACTGGACTAGACTGATTGTACACAGTGTACCACATGTAGACTGATTGTACATCAGTGGACTAGACTGATTGTACACAGTGGACTAGACTGGTTGTACAGAGTGAACTAGACTGGTTGTACAGAGTGGACTAGACTGATTGTACATCAGTGGACTAGACTGATTGTACACAGTGTACTACATGTAGACTGATTGTACACAGTGGACTAGACTGTACACTGGACTAGACTGATTGTACACAGTGTACTACATATAGACTGATTGTACATCAGTGGACTAGACTGTACACTGGACTAGACTGATTATACACAGTGTACTACATGTAGACTGATTGTACACAGTGGACTAGACTGTACACTGGACTAGACTGATTGTACACAGTGTACTACATGTAGACTGATTGTACACAGTGTACTACATGTAGACTGATTGTACATCAGTGGACTAGACTGTAAACTGGACTAGACTGATTGTACACAGTGTACTACATGTAGACTGACTGTACACTGGACTAGACTGATTGTACACAGTGTACTACATGTAGACTGATTGTGCACAGTGGACTAGACTGTACACTGGACTAGACTGATTGTACACAGTGTACTACATGTACATGTAGACTGATTGTACACAGTGTACTACATGTAGACTGATTGTACACAGTGTACTACATGTAGACTGATTGTACACAGTGTACTACATGTAGACTGATTGTACATCAGTGGACTAGACTGTACACTGGACTAGACTGATTGTACACAGTGTACTACATGTAGACTGATTGTACAAAGTGTACTACATGTAGACTGATTGTACACAGTGTACTACATGTAGACTGATTGTACACGGACTAGACTGTACACTGGACTAGACTAATTGTACACAGTGTACTACATGTAGACTGATTGTACATCAGTGGACTAGACTGTACACTGGACTAGACTGATTGTACACAGTGTACTACATGTAGACTGATTGTACACAGTGGACTAGACTGTACACTGGACTAGACTGATTGTACACAGTGTACTACATGTAGACTGATTGTACACAGTGTACTACATGTAGACTGATTGTACA
>JAVTVY010029135.1:0-13392 GCA_036873755.1 Hanleya hanleyi
GCTCACCTAGACCCTAACACGTCTATGTCCACACCCTTTTCCCAGAATTCCCTGTCTGTGCATACGCAGACTGTTGACAACGGCCGAGACCCTAGTCCAATCGGATGCCCCCTCGCATAGGCTTCACATTGATACCTCACTCAACTCCATCGGCTCATTAGGGGCTCACCTACATCCCAAAACGTCTATTTTCATACCCTTTCTCTATTGCGCATGCGCAGAATGACGATATTCCTACCCCACATCCACCCAGTGGGATGCCCCCTCACATAGGCTTCACATTGATACCTCACTCGACCCCATCGGTCCATTAGGGCCCCCACTCGACCCCAAAACGTGTATTCCATACCCTTGGTCTACCGCGCATGCGCAGAATGACCATATTCCAACCCCACACCCAGCCCCTCGGATGTCCCCTCACATAGGCTTCACATTGATACCTCATATGACCCCATCGGTCCATTAGGGGCTCCCCTAGATCCCAAAACGGCTATTTCCATACCCTTGGTCTACCGCGCATGCGCAGAATGACCATATTCCAACCCCACACCCAGCCCATCAGATGCCCCTCCACATTGATACCTCATACAACCCAATCGGTACACTAGGGACCCCTCTCGCCCCTGCAGATTGCCGGAGATTGCCGGAGAATTTGATCACCCACGACATTGTGGGAAAAACCCATACATTAACATTGGAAGTCACTTGGTTGACATGGGACTACGTTCTGTCCGCGGAGGAATACAAAGGTTAAAGGTTGCCGGAACTACTTTTGACCTCCACGTGATCTTGAGCTGGTGGCGCCCCCTGGCGCCACAGACGCCACAGAGGTGAAAGGCGATGTGGCGTCCCCTATACCTTTAACCTGGAAAAAAGGGGACCAAGAGTTACCTCCCTGGAAAAGGGACCTGGATTTGCTCCCTCCCTACTACTCATGATGCTGTTCCACGAATCAGGTATTCAGCTTATGGATGCGAAAATTCTTTAATGGACACTGGTTGAATAGTGAATGACGGAGTGTACGCTTGTATCTACGAAGGCGCCAGGTCAGACAAAGTGAAGGCCCACTTTTCTAATGAGACCACAATAACCATCGTCATAAGCACTGCTTTGTGAGCTTCAACCTGTCACCCTTCAAGACCTGCTTTCCGTAGAGCCTGTCGGCACAGACAGCAATTTTGAGCCAATATGCAAATGCTATAAGGCGAGATATGTATGCGCCATATGCAAGTCTCTCTGGTATACTACTGTCCAGATAGGGATAGTTTATAGAAATAATCTCTTTTGTCGTAAAGTCAACGAGAGAGAAGGGCCGCATCGTTTTTATAGAGATATAGGTCTAAATAAGATAGAGATGAAATAGCTAACAGAAGACGTTCCGCAAGGACATGGCATAATACTCAAGTTCCAGGCTATCTTCTCTAAGAATGACGATGATCTTAGACATGGCAACATGGTAGATCACAGGATAGAGCTGGAAGACGAGATCCACTTCAAACATAGACATCCTCGAATACAACTTGAGATGTATGAGCAACAGCTGTTGATTTCTAGTGTCACTCGATCATCCCACATACAACAGTATTAGGCATCGAATGCTGTGTTAGCGAAGAAGAAAGATGGTCTGAGGATGTTCATCGACTATCGCCAGCTAAACAACAGGACATTTAAAGATCCTTATGCCTTACCGAGGATATTTTCTAGTATGGAGATATTTTTTTTAATCCTACAATAAAGGCGACAATGTAAATTAAGCAAAAAAAACCATTCAGTTTTGCAAGCTTTCGACGGAAACTATCCTCATCCTCAGATAGTTGCATTTACCAAGGTTTGACGGGCTACTTGATTGTTTGAGAGAATGCGTTACTTCTCTGTCCTTGACATTGGATCAAACAGTCACCGCTAGTTAATTATTACATAATACATATATAACTTGTTTTATGTATAATCACTCAAATCTTATATCCGCTGAGATGTTAATCTACTCGGCTTATTATTATTATTTCTTAGACCGGTGTCTTCTGCCAGTGTATGCATGCATAATTATTTCCATCTATTTCTATCATTCATGTAGTTATTCGAATATTTTGCTAATATCTAATACTATAATATCGTAGTATATGTTCTCATTTATTTACTTATTTCTCGACAGAAAACAAGACGATAGAGTTTCTTAGCATACAATAGGGCTTTTTAATTTTAATTTATTCTCTTAAAATATAACAGTATTCACCATTCTTCAAATTTCTCAATCTAACACTCTCGCTGCTGAATTGTCAAACTCTACTTTTTCCTTGGGATAGAGCAAGCCCTCTGGGGTTTTATTCCCGCCACATATGCGGCTATTGTATTATTGCTGTTAACATTTTCATATTGTCTGCTGTATTTTGTTTGGTGAATAAATTCAATTCAATTCAATTCAATTCTGTCCTCCATGTGAAGAGCAGCTACGACCAGGTGGAAGTAGACGGAGATCACAAACTGGGCTCTTAAGTATACCGGCTACGTACCAACGTCTCATGGATCATGTTCCGAAAGTTCATCTCACCGTGTGATTAGTAAATCTTGATAACCTGTTCATCTCCTCAAAGACGTATGAAGAGCACATCGAGCGAGTAGAAAAGATGTTTCATCGCCTACAAGGGTATGGTTTGAAACTCGCGCCAGGAAATGGAACAGAACAGAATCACTTTCCGTCCACGGTAATCGGAGAGAGTGTCCGCGTCCGTGTTAGACTTGCCTTACCATATGCCAAAGTTATAACTCACCAGGGCCGCTAACAATAGATGCAATTCTCGCGGGAATCGTGACAATTTCAGCACTACACCATGGAATGTGCGAGCGTATTAACTGGGCTCTCCACCACATCGGCAAGTAGGTCCATTAGTGCACGCTTACAATTACACGCATCACAAAACAACATTACTTCTCCATTCTTCTTGATGTTTGGTGGACATTCATATCGATATAGCTTTTGTATTGGATAATGAGTCCGGAAGTCATTATCAAGTTACCTCAAGTCCCTGAAAGATCGTTTGAAGCGGGTGTATAACTTGGAGACTTCGACACTAGCCACGGCTTCGCACAAAGTGATCCCTGCCTAATTTCATAATAAGCAAGATCGTCAGATTTTGACAGCACAATTCTTCCGTCTCTTTTTACGAACTGATACCTATATAATACCATCCCGTTGGACGTAACCATTCCTGTAAACGGGCATATAACAACTGCTGGTTGATCGTGCCTACGCGCCACTACAGAGATAATCGTTCCGAGAAGTGGATATTTGGCAGGCCAAAATCTACACTTTTTCGAAGCGCGAATGTGATGATTACTTTATGGCGATAAAATTTTACCAAAAAAAACAGTAGGTCGATCCCCTGATTTTTTGGCCTTTTTAAATACCCGTTTGACGGAGAACACTTTCACGTGCATGAAAAGAAAATCATTTCGTACATTCTCTCTGGAAGGTGGATCAAAATTGACATATTTTCAGACATTTTATTGAGTTTTCCAAAGTGGAAGGTTTAAGGAGAATTGTACGTCTGCCCTTTTCAATTTCTATAGCTCACGTGTCTCCTGATATAATGTCACGAGTATGCCCATTCAGAAAATATATACTTTTACAGGGGTTTTTTTTGAAGAGTTTACAATTATTTATGGCCGAGTAGTTGAACGCATACCTGTTCTCCGTCGCACATAAATTGGGTGTGGACTGCACCCTAATCAGAAAACCAACTGTCATCTTAAAGTAAGGGGCTTGTTTGAAGGTAGGCGAATAGCGTTTCTGTATATGAGGAATGTGGCGTTGATGGTTGACTAATGGGCAGAGTTGACGGACCAGTGGGGAGAAGCGGTGTGTGTTGTCCTAAAGCTTCCCAACCCATCCTTACCAGTGTTTGTAATTCGCAGAGAAGATGAAGAAGGGAGGGACAGAATGCTGCATCGTAATATTCTGTTGGCAGTCAGTTTTATTTCTCGGCAGTATTTGTCAGTATCCAAGGCAGGGGTACAAAAGTTCGTGAGAGTTGACGACACCAACATGGTGCCACCACGGCGAAGCCCAGACGACACCGAAGACAAAATCAACATTCGACAGCAATATGGGTGACAACTCTAACGATGGCGACTCAGTGATCACAGAATCAGAGTAATAGTGGTACTATAGTTGAGGGAGAAAGGGTAAGTATTTCAGCTGAGTTCATCGCTCTTGAAGACGAGCAAGCAGGATTTTGTTCTTCGGATGAAGTTGTCGCTGAAGCTGAGTCCAATGAAGAGACGGAAATTCAGGTTACTCAAACGCGGCGGTTGACCCGAAACAGGACACTTCGCGAGTGGATGAGTCGCGGATAGGATGCCATCTCGACAGTAGCGCAAGTAGTGTATACTGAGCAGAATTACGCACATTTCACCCGGATGTAACTATGACGTCACAACTGGTTGGTTTTGTAACGAGGCTTTTGATTGGTTGAGGTGTAAGTGTGAGGTTGAATTTGATTGGTTGAGGTGTCGTCCCTGTTGTAAAGCAAGAGGGTGGGTGTCGTCCCTGTTGTAAAGCAAGATGGCGGCGTGGTTCGGTGATGTTCGGGTGTGTTCGGTGTGGTTCGGAGATGTTCGGGTGTGTTCGGGTGTGTTCGGGCCTGTTCGGGCATGGTGGAAAGCAAGATGTCGGTTGTCGGTGCTGTTGTAAAGCAAGATGGCGGTTGTCGTCCCTGTTGTAAAGCAAAATGGTGGTTGTGGGCCCTGTTGTAAAGCAAGATGTCGGAGTGGGTTCGTGAATGTTCGGGAATGGGGTGAAAAACATATAAAAGTAGGTGATTTTTAGTGAATGGGTTATAATCATTGGACTACTTTGGGAAGTTTTTTCACCACTGACCTGATTTGCCTGCCTGCCTGCCTGCCTGCCTGCCTGCCTGTCCCGTTCCAGCTCCTGCCTGACCCGTTCCTGTCTGACCTGTAACCATCCAACCAGCCAGCCAGCCTGTTCCTGCCTGCCTACTTGTCCAGCCAGCCTGCCTGACCAGCGCCTGCCTGCCCTCTAACCAGCCACCCTGCCCCTTTTTTTTGCAAGCATGATACGTGGAGAAGATTTTCCCTTTGACCCAGCAGTCCCTCCTGTAGAAGTTTTGCCTGAAGACGAGCGTGTGAGGCAGCTTTATCAACGACACTGGGCTACCATACGCCATTGTTTTCACCGCGACCGTCGTCTATTGGATTTGTATAACTTTCGACTGGAAGACTTCACGTATTTGTCTACTTACGCTGAGAGCATATTCAGAGATCAGGTGACAGCGTTCAAGTTGAATATGACATTTGGGTATATTTTACGGCAGAAGAACACGGACCAGCTGCGGTATTATTACCCGAGTAATAATACGTATGTGTTTGACCAGCTGTTCACCGTAACGGAAGACATTTCCCTGCAGCCTCTCCTTGAACAATTGACTACGTTGGATCCATTGGAATGGGCCCTGTTGCAACGTCCCAATTCCGAATGGCTTGTGGAAAGGGTGACCAACGTCACATTTTTCGTCACGAAAATGAGAGATCATCCTATCGGTGCTCCTGTACTACTCCCTCCTTGGCTGCTTCATGGACGCGGGCTGTATGCATTAACGCGAGGGGCACATGGGCCTTACAAAGACCGGAAATGTTTGTTTCGGTGTTTGGCCGTACATGTGGACGAGTGTAATCCCAGGAGTTGTGACACAGTGGCCAATCACTATTGGCAACAGTACTTAGAGCAGCAAGACATGGATGAGCGGCACTTCCGTGGCGTTCCTTTTAAGAATTTGGATGACGTGGAAACCTTGTTCCAGATCAATATCTTTGTATACCGATTACAACGGGAGGAGGACGATACATTGGTGGCTGAATTGGTGCGTCGTTCCACAGAACGGTACGCTTCTACCATGAAAGTGAATGTGTTCGACTACAATGGCGTGAGTCATTTTTCGTTGATACACAATATGAGCCAGTATTGTGAGTCTTTCAGTTGCGCCCAATGCCATCGGGTGTTTCACCGTACTTCCAACTTACATCGACACGAGAAGAGTTGTACGAACGCTGTGAAGCGCGTCTATGCTGGTGGTGTGTATCATAATACGCCTACTATTTTCGAGGAACTGGCCGATGAGGGTTTGATCATACCGGAGGCGGACCGTTATTTTCCCTACCGGGCGTGTTATGATTTTGAGGCCTTGTTGGAGCCCATGGACTTGTTTTCAGCCAAAACACAGTTTACGCAGCGCCATATTCCCCTCAGTGTGAGCATTTCCAGCAACGTACCTGGCTATGACGCTGCACCGGTCTGTTTCGTGTCTACCGGCGATGCCCATGAGTTAATCTCCCGCATGATGGGATATTTAGAGGAAGTCAGCGCGGCCAGTACGGAATTGTTGGTGTGTAAGTTCCAGGACATACTGGACCAACTGGACGAACGGATTCCTATACCGGGTGTAGCGTTTAGTGATGATGAAGAGTCGGAGTCGGAGTCGGAGTCGGAGCCCATGCAGTCGCAGGATGATGTGCCTTTACCCAAACCGTATGCGGAGAAATTGAAAGCGCGCTTCTTACAATACCTAGGCCAGTTACCGGTGCTGGGGTTCAACTCGGGGCGCTATGATTTGAACATGGTGAAGGAATTTCTCTACCCTTACTTGGCCCAGGCGAATACCCTCAAGTCGGTCATCAAGAAGATAAATAATCATATGGCCCTGACTACCACATCACTCCGTTTCCTGGATGTACGCAACTACTTAGCGCCTAATTATAGTTATGATCAGTGGGTGAAGGCGTATGACTGTTCACAAACGAAAGGTCGGTTCCCTTACACGTATATATCGACGCTCGACCGTTTGGCGGAAACACAGTTGCCACCGCGGGAGGCCTTCTTTAACGATTTGAAGCAAGTGGAATGTCCGGAAGACGCGTACCGTGAATTAGAGCAGGTATGGAACGACCAACACATGGAGACGATGCTAGATTTCCTCATATGGTATAATAACCTGGATGTGGTTCCTTTCCTGGAAGCGGCTGAGAAAATGGTTCAACTGTTTCGTCATGAAATGCATGTGGACATCTTCAAGGAGTGTTTAAGTTTACCGGGTGTGGCGCTTCGCCATCTTTTTCAAGCGTGTCCGACGTACTTTTCGTTGATACAGCACAAAGATGCGGACATGCATGCGTGTTTAAAGGAGAACATTGTGGGTGGTCCCAGTCTTATATTCCACCGTTATCACGAGAAGGACGTCACTACTCTGCCCGGTGGAAAACCTTGTGCTAAAATCATCGGTTTCGATGCTAATGCGTTGTACCTGTGGTCGCTGGCCCAGCCTATGCCCAGTGGACATTATACACGTTGGTTGGCCGAAGGGCGGCATTTTACGCCCCAACGCGCTTCTTCCAAACATCTGGCTGACCAATGGCTAGATTGGGAAGCCTATCGACGGGGAATTACTATACGACACCAGACCAACGCCACAGAGAAGCGCATAGGCGATCGTCGCCTCCCCGTCGATGGGTTTGCCCTGGTGGGTAACACACCCACTGTATTCCAATTTTACGGTTGCTATTGGCACGGTCACGGATGCCATTTTAGTGCTGGGTGTTTCAACGACCGACGTGGGAAAACAGGTGAGCAATTACGGAAAGAAGTGGTGGAGAACGCGGATTATGTGAAAGAGAGAGGATACCATCTCATTGAGATGTGGGAGTGTCAATTTCACACCATGTGTGAGACCCTACCTCATTTACGGCGTTTCCTCAAAGAGCGCGAGTATCCGTTGAGTCGTCGTCGACTGCTGAGTCTACCCCAGATGTTCGACGCCATTCGTTCGGGGGACCTGTACGGCTTTGTCGAATGTGATTTGCATGTTCCCGACACTCTCAAGCCTGTCTTCGCCCAGTGCCCGCCCATCTTTAAGAACACGCTGGTGGGTCGAGATGATATTGGGGCGACCATGGGGGCCTACGCAGATCAACACGGGTGTTTACCGCATCCGCGTCGCATGCTCATTGGGAGTATGTGGGGAGAGAAGATGTTGTTGGGCACTCCGCTATTGCAGTGGTATATGCGGCACGGTCTGGAGATTACGAAAATACACCAAGTCATACAGTACGTACATCACGCCTGTTTTGCGGCGAATGCCGACATTGTGACGTCTGCCCGTCGTCAAGGCGACCAAGACCCCAGTAAGGCCATCATCGGTGAAAGTTGGAAGCTCACGGGCAACGGCTATTATGGCAAAACGGTAACCAACCAGGACAAGCACGTGAACGTGAACATTTGTACGACGACTCAAGCCCGCAAAAAGGTGAATTCTCCTCTCTTTCGGTCGGTGGAGGTCATCGATGACGACACGTATGAAATCACTTCAGCCAAGAAGACTATCCGTTACAACTTACCCCTGCAGATTGGATGTATGGTATACCAGGTGGCCAAGCTGCGCATGCTGCAGTTTCTATATGACTTTATGGGTGTCTATTTTAATGCATCAGACTGGCAACTCATGGAGATGGACACGGACTCGGCCTACATGGCCGTCTCTAATGCGGATTGGGAGTCCCTGGTGAAACCCGAGTTACGGGGCCAGTATGAGATGGAACGGGACCAGTGGTTACCGCGACGTGACCATTACCAGTATGATAAGCGGACGCCCGGGCTCTTCAAGCTGGAGTGGAGTGGGGATGCTATGATTGCGCTCTCCTCCAAGACGTATTACTGTTACGGGGGAGACGAAAATAAGTTTAGCTGCAAAGGAGTGAACCGGCGCGATCCCAACATCGACAAAGCTCTTTACCTGGACGTGTTGCAAAGCCAGGCCAGTGCGAGTGGCACGAATCGAGGATTTCGCGTGGTGGGCCATCAGATGCGCACCTATATCCAGCAACGAGACGCCTTTACTTTCTTTTATCCCAAACGAAAAGTATTGGCCGACGGTGTCAGCACTACCTACTTGGACTTGTAAAAAATGTGGAACATTAACTGTGGAGTCACGAGTTATAAAAACTGTAAAAAAGTCAGGATGGCCGAGTGGTCTAAGGCGCCAGTCCTAAGTGCTGGTGGGCGCAATCCCGTCGTAGGTTCAAATCCTACTGCTGGCAGAACTTTTTTTGTACCTTAATCACTACTATTCTATGTGTACATACCACCTGTATTCTATTTGTATATATCCTTCTTGTTGACTTAAATAAAGAGAGAGTCAAATCATTTTTTTGTGTTTTTTCAACTCTTTATTCAACAATGATTCACGTCAGAACAACAACGTCATAACAATATAATGTGATAATAATAATATGGGGTCTGCGCATGTTTTAAGTTAACCAGAGAAATGGCGCATGCACATTAAACCGAGAGGCTGTCCAGTCATAGACGAGGACATCACGGTCTTCGGCTTGACAATAATCATCAAACATATGTACAATGGTGGGCAGTGAATGTCCTCTACTCCGGTGAGTGAGATAAAACACACAGTACTGTCCGCACACACTACTCAAGGGGCCTTGTAATCTTTGCGTATTCCAACGCCACTCTGTCGTTGAGACGTCCATGAATTTCACTAAATCGGCATGGAGGGGTGCAAGTCCGTAGGAATCAAAGTATTCGCCTTGGCCTTGGGTGTCCACGTATACCGCTATCCAATGTTCACCGGGTCGACTCTTCGGGTCTGTATTTAGGATGTAGGCTGCAGGGGTGGTGGAGTGGGTGGGAAACACATTGCGTGGAAATACACCTCGAAAGGGGATCTTGGGATCTCGCTGGAGTATGCGCATCAGCTGTTCTGTATCCATGGTTTAGCTGGCGAAGTCACACAGCACGTTTCTTTGCGCATCCACGCTGATGACGTTGTCAAACTCGGCGTAGCAAATCACGTTGATGGTGCTGGGTAGAGCCACGGAGAAACGCAGTTCCAACCGTAGGTTTCCTTTCTTCAGTAAAGCCAGTTGATGATCGTGTTCCAAGGTAGGGGTGAGGTCAAAGGCGAACAATGTGTACCCACGGCTAAAGTCTTTTCGAGTGATGGTATTGCCTTCGTCCTGGTTGTTTTGTCCTGTGGCTATAAACAGGTTCAGGTAGGACCGCACATAGTTTCCGTTAGTAAAGTCTGGTTGTAAGGGTCGGGCTGGAATTTGATGGCCGGCCACGTGCAGTGCCACAAAGTTGATGTTGAAATGATGAAATTTGAACGGATTCTCAGCCAAAGCTCCATTGAATGCGGTGTTGGTCACACACCCCACGGTAAGACGTTTAGGCAGATCTCCTAGAAATAAATTCTCTCTGTTGGCCATCATCGTCCCTGCGGGTACCGAGAACACCTTGGTCTGTACGCGTCGGATGGGATACAGGGCTGGTTTTTTCGCTAAGGCTTGCATGTGACTCAGCAACACCCCCTGTTGCAAATCTACCGTACGGACAAACAGGACTGCATCTTCAATGATGATCTTGGACTCGAGAGCTTCCGCCCCACCGGCCATTAAGGCAAACAAAGGTGAGGCACGGATCAACCTGATCTTGATGGTTACACCGTTCATCATGTAGCGATCTTGCATGAACAGATCGGCGTGCAGTCGTCCCATCATATCGATGGACTTGCTTTCGCTTGCTAATCTTTTGCGTCTGGCGTACCCAGTATTGCCAGGGAGTAGATAGTTGTGGTATCCGGGTGTATCCCTGTGGTACAGCTCAGCTTGTAAGTGTGATAGTTTGGCATCACTGCCGTACGACAACAGCGTCTCCAGGTAGGCTCGATACGGATAGGTATTGGTGGACGTACTGATGAGTCTATCGTTCAGACTGGTATCCACCTGTTGGAACAGGGAGTGCAGCCAAAGATTCACCGGGCTTACATTTGTATCGGCCGCTAGGTTCGTCCCATCCCTGTTCGTTATTTTAGCTTTGACGTACAAGTAGGAGTTGGCTAAATCCAGGTAGGCCGTATCATTGTTTTGAATGGAAAATTCTACGGGGCCCACGCCCGTCAGGCTAGCCAGGGGTCGATGTTCTACCCAACGTCCTTCGGCTACACTGGTTTGAGTGGGTGGAATAGTCCACAAATCCAATTCACTGTTGGTAGACGGACATGACTCGGAGTGAATGAAGGCCATTATGCGAAGATGTCTCTCCTACTACTATTACGTCTCTTCTTCTTCTTCTTCTGGGGTTTAGTCCTTCTCTGGGGTGTGCGTCGTCGGTGGGTTGGCCGTCGACTGACTCTTCGCGGTGTCAGTCTTTGTCTTTTAAGGGCTTTGGCCAGCAACACACCCCCGGCTTCTTTAGCCCGGCGTTTGAAGGCTTGTCGGGGTGCTGTGCCTTCCATCACATCCTCGGCCATGCGCAATCCACTTTGTACCGCTTGTTTCCCTACCTTTTCACACCCCGTGTCACCATGGGCAGGAATGTTTTGACGATACTCCCCAGTATGTTTCCCAATCCATGTCCACGTTGCATGCGTGCCCCACTAAACATGGACATGCCGCCTCCCGTTTGTTTTTTGTAGTAGTCGGCATAGCTGGGCGTATGGCACTCGTAAGGCACGTACATTATTATACGAAGTGAGGAGAACGGGTTTGTCGGAAAGCAAGTGTCAGCACCACTTTTCCTCGCTCGAATGGGATCGGCCGTCCCGTGTCATCTCTTATATCCCCCGTGATCGTGTCGATATCGGTATGGCGTACGGGCAGGAACATGATAGGGTTGAAACTGTGGGTGGCTTGTTCGCCATACGTCTTGCTAATGGGCACCACTCGTAACAGAGGTGTGTTCATATCACCCACAATATGGCTGTCCACAGCATCCGAGTAGACGTACAGTGCGTACAGGCCTTCTTTCATATCCATCAAATGGGAACCGTACTCATTGTAGGGACCCTTCATGACGACGTGGTGAGACAGCCGTAACATTTCCTGTAGTCTAGAACTGAGTTTCGCGCTCACGAGCGGGGACAGCCGGATAAAGCTCTTTTCGTTGTGTGCGTTGACCTCGAAGCACAGGTTATTCTTCAAGCGCATGGATAACAGGGGTGATGCATCATTCGTGAACGTCAGTAGAGCCTTGTACGTCATCAAGGCATTCAGAGCCTCTACGAACTTCTGCGGTGTATCGTATTGGCCTGCGGGGAGCGTCAGTCTGTAGATTTTTTCTTCGTAGACCACTTCGTACCATATTTCCCCGTGTTGTATGTTGTACCATGAGTAAGGGTATTGAATCTCCACCAGTCCACATTCCCAGCGTCCCGATAAATGTAACGGTTGAGGTAATTGCGTGACATACTTGGTCAAGGTGTTGTCAGAAAACACGTCGAGTGAGCTATTACTGGGCAACGTCAGGTAAAACATGATGACAACTGATGTGGTTGTGGCTTCTGCACCGGTTTTTATAGTATTATTAGTAGGGTTCCCAGTGACTGGCCTTGGAGGCGGCCACTCGGCGTTGTGGCAGTGATTTGAAACGTCCAAAGCGTCGTGCTGGTGTTTTGGGTGGTGACATCAGCTCCCAAGAGGGTGTTGGTGGTGGTCGTGATGGTGGTGCTGAGGGTGGGGTGTTCGATTGCTCCATAAAGGCCCAACGGTTAGGATTGCCTACCAATTCTTGTGGGATGTGCGTGTCTTTTAAGCCTTCAGCAAACACTTCCCAGCCCGGGGGGTTGGAATGTTTGCGTGCCCGTACCATATCGTTGATCAAATCGGTGATATGAGACCCCGGTACCACTTTGTTTCGAATCAGTAGATTTCCTTCCGCATTCCAACTCATATCGGCATGCTGTTTCACCCGGTCCAACAATAAACGGGCCCGCGTCTTGTAGGCTTTAGGCACACTGCTCAACACTTCTTCTTCCAGCTGAGGTGATGGAGCAGCCCCTGTTGTAGTTGTGGGTAGTGGTGTGGGTAGTGGTGGTGGTGGCGTAGTACTAGTACTACTTGCTACGCCTCTATATTGATCCATAAACGTCTGGTACCGGTTCAGTGTATGATGGTAGCGTTGAATTTTCTCGTGATCGGAGAGTCCACGTTGTTGCAGTATAGTATTCATTTCTTCATCCAGAGATTGGAGTTGTTGCACGGTGGCCGGCACGGGATAGGGCGATTGTAAACTCTGTAACAATCGCGGTTCCACCAGCATCATTTTTTTCGTATGTTCCATGTTAGCGTCCTCCTCCCAAGATGGAGCCGAGTAATGGCCCCAGTACACCAACGGCTAAGGGAGCGAGGAGTGCACCGAGAAATCCACCGCGCTGTAACACCTGTTTCTTTTTCTTCAAACTCTCCGTCTTCTTGACTAACGTTCTGAGACCTGCCTTGTGCCGTTGCAAGTGCCCCTTCTGTACAGCACTGAGGGGGACATTGCCTTTTAACACATTATGGGCCACTTCACACAAACACCGTACCAATTCG